>JACBKR010005180.1:0-20527 GCA_014218235.1 Colocasia esculenta
GGAGGGTACGACAGTCGGTGTACTAGTACACACGCTCCGAGGGGGGATTTTGGCCCCAGAACGGAATTCCGCAAAACCAGCCCTTGTCGACCGTCTCGGAGTGCCTATTCCGAATTCTGGTCACGTAAGCGATTCCGATGATTGTGCGGAAAGTTATGCCAATTCTTTCGCAGAAGGGGTGGGAATAAACCGGAGGGGGACTATATCGGCGATGTTCGGGCACCATATCCACGACTGGGGAGGAGATCTCGCGTCGAGTTTAACACTATTCCGATCGCTGTGACTGGGCGGCTCCGCGTGTGGGATCCGCCAGCGATTCACGTAATCGAGGAGTCGCTATTGCCAAAAAACCTTGGAATAGGGGAGATCGTCGGCTAGAATCGCAATTTCGGAGTGCTAAACGAAGGTTTTTAGACCCCGAAATGACGTCTTATCGCCCGAGGCAATAAGAGGGCGTCGAGCGCCTCTGAGTGCCGATTCCGAATTGGGGTCTTATAAGCGATTCCGATAACCGAGCGAAAAGTTATGCATGTTTGAGCGAAGCAGTGTCCGTATGCGATCGCATCAGCAGCGTACGACCGCGCTCCCGGAGAGGAATTTGGGCGCCGGACCGGAAATCGCCGAATGCGACCATTTACCGACCGGGTCGAAGTGCCGACTCTGAATTGGGGCCTCGCGGGCGGTTCCGACCCCCGGGCGAGTAAAATCCGCGTTCGACCGGAGGGTACGGCAGCAGTCGGTTGTCTAGTACATACGCTCCGTGGGGGATTTTGGCCCCAGAACGGAATTCCGTAAAACCAACACCTTGTCGACCGTCTCGGAGTGCCGATTCCGAATTGTGGTCACGTAAGCGATTCCGATGCCCGTGCGGAAAGTTATGCCAAATTCTTTCGCTGAAGGGGTGGGAATAAACCGTAGGGGGTGACTATATCGGCGATGTTCGGGCACCCATATCCACGACCTGGGCAGGAGATCTCGCGTAGAGTTGAACACGACTTCCGATCGCTGTGACTGGGCGGCTCCGCGTGTGGGCTCCGCCAGTGATTCGCGTAATCGAGGGAGTCGCTACTGCCATAAAACTTGGAATAGGGGAGATCGTCGGCTAGAATCATAATTTCATAGTGCGAAACGATGGTTTTTAGACCCGAAACGACAAGCGGTGTCCGTATGCGATTGCATCGGAAGCCTGCGACCGCGCTCCCAAGAGGAATTTGGGCGCCGGACAGGAAATCGCCGAATGCGACCATTTACCGACCGGGTCGAAGTGTCGACTCTGAATTGGGGCTCGCGGGCGGTTCCGACCCCCGGGCGAGAATATCCACGTCCGACCGGAGGGTATGGCAGTCGGTGTATACACACGCCCGAGGGTGGATTTTGCCCGGAACAGAATTCCGCGAAACCAGCGCCTTGTCGACCGTCTCGGAGTGCCGATTCCGAATTGTGGTCACGTAAGCGATTCCGATGCCCGTGCGGAAAGTTATGCCCAATTCTTTCGCTGAAGGGGTGGGAATAAACCGGAGGGGGGACTATATCGGCGATGTTCGGGCACCCATATCCACGACCTGGGGAGGAGATCTCACGTCGAGTGACACGACTTCCGATCGTTGTGACTGGGCGGCTCCGCGTGTGGGATCCGCCAGCGATTCGCGTAATCAAGGGAGTCGCTACTGCCAAAAACCTTGGAATAGGGGTAGATCGTCGGCTAGAATCGTAATTTCGGAGTGCTAAACGAAAGTTTTTAGACCCCGAAACGACGTCTTATCGCGTGAGGCAATAAGAGGCCTTCGAGCGCCTTTGAGTGCCGATTCCGAATTGGGGTCTTATAAGCGATTCCGATAACCGAGCGAAAAAAGTTATGCATGATTGAGCGAAGCGGTGTCCGTATGCGATCGCATCGGCAGCCTACGACCGCGCTCCGGAGAGGAATTTGGGCGCCGGACGGAAATCGCCGAATGCGACCATTTACCGAACGGGTCGAAGTGCCGACTCTGAATTGGGGCCTCGCGGGCGGTTCGACCCGCGGGAGAGTAAATATCTGCGTCCGACCGGAGGGTACGGTAGACGGTGTACTAGTACACACGCTCCGAGGGGGGATTTTGGCCCCGCAACGGAATTCCGCAAAACCACCGCCTTGTCGACCGTCTCGGAGTGCCGATTCCGAATTGTGGTCACGTAAGCGATTCCGATGCCCGTGCGGAAAGTTATGCCCAATTCTTTCGCTGAAGGGGTGGGAATAAACAGGAGAGGGGGTGACTATATCGGCGATGTTCGGGCACCCATATCCACGACCTGGGCAGGAGGATCTTCGCGTCGAGCTGAACACGACTGCCGATCGCTGTGACTGGGCGGCTCCGCGTGTGGGCTCCGCTAGTGATTCGCGTAATCGAGGGAGTCGCTATGCGGAAAAAAAACCTTGGAATAGGGGAGATCGTCGGCTAGAATCGCAATTCGGGAGTGCGAAACGATGGTTTTTAGACCCCGAAACGACGTCTTATCGCCTATGGCGATAAGTGGGCGTCGAGCGCCTCTGAGTGCCGATCCGAATTGGGGTCTTATAAGCGATTCCGATAACCGAGCGAAAAGTTATGCTTGTTTGAGCGAAGCGTTGTCCGTATGCGATCGCATCGGCAGCATGCGACCACGCTCCCAAGAGGAATTTGGGCGCCGGACCGAAAATCGCCGAATGCGTCCATTTACCGACCGGGTCGAAGTGCCGACTCTGAATTGGGGCCTCGCGGGCGGTTCCGACCCCCGGGCGAGTAAATATCCGCGTCCGACCGGAGGTTACGGCAGTCGGTGTACAAGTACACACGCTCCGGGGGGATTTTGGCCGCGGAATGGAATTCCGTGAAACAAGCGCCTTGTCGACCGTCTCAGAGTGCCGATTCCGAATTGTGGTCACATAAGCGATTCCGATGCCCGTGCGGAAAGTTATGCCCAAGTCTTTCGCTGAAGGGGTGGGAATAAACAGGAGGGGGTGACTATATCGGCGATGTTCGGGCACCCATATCCACGACCTGGGGAGGAGATCTCGCGTCGAGTTGAAAGACTTTCGATCGCTGTGACTGGGCGGCTCGCGTGTAGGCTCCGGCAGCGATTCGCGTAATCGAGGAGTCGATACTGCCAATAAAACCTTGGCATAGGGGAGATCGTCGGCTAGAATCGGAATTTCAGAGTGCGAAATGAAGGTTTTAGACCCCGAACGACGTCTTATCGCGTGAGGCAATAAGAGGCTTCGAGCGCCTTGAGTGCCGATCCGAATTGGGGTCTTATAAGCGATTCCGATAACCGAGCGAAAAGTTATGCATGATTGAGCGAAGCGGTGTCTGTATGCGATCGCATCGGCAGCCTACGACCGCGCTCCCGGAGAGGAATTTGGGCGCCGGACCGGAAATCGCCGAATGCGACCATTTACCGACCGGGTCGAAGTGCCGACTCTGAATTGGGGCCTCGCGGGCGGTTCTGACCCGCGGGAGAGTAAATATCTGCGTCCGACCGGAGGGTACGGCAGACGGTGTACTAGTACACACGCTCCGAGGGGGAATTTTGGCCCCGCAACGGAATTCGCAAAACCACCGCCTTGTCGACCGTCTCGGAGTGCCGATTCCGAATTGTGGTCACGTAAGCGATTCCGATGCCCGTGCGGAAAGTTATGCCCAATTCTTTCGCTGAAGGGGGGGGAATAAACAGGAGGGGGTGACTATATCCGGCGATGTTCGGGCACCCATATCCACGACCTGGGGAGGAGATCTCGCGTCGAGCTGAACACGACTGCCGATCGCTGTGACTGGGCGGCTCCGCGTGTGGGCTCCGCTAGTGATTCGCGTAATCGAGGGAGTCGCTACTGCGAAAAACCCTTGGAATAGGGGAGATCGTCGGCTAGAATCGCAATTTCGGAGTGCGAAACGATGGTTTTTAGACCCCGAAACGACGTCTTATCGCCTGTGGCGATAAGTGGGCGTCGAGCGCCTCTGAGTGCCGATTCCGAATTGGGGTCTTATAAGCGATTCCGATAACCGAGCGAAAAGTTATGCGTTTGAGCGAAGCGTTGTCCGTATGCGATCGCATCGGCAGCATGCGCCACGCTCACAAGAGGAATTTGGGCGCCAGACCGAAAATTGCGAATGCGTCCATTTACCGACCGGGTCGAAGTGCCGACTCTGAATTAGGGCCTCGCGGGCGGTTCCGACCCCCGGGCGAGTAAATATCCGCGTCTGACCGGAGGGTACGGCAGTCGGTGTACAAGTACACACGCTCCGGGGGGATTTTGGCCGCGAATGGAATTCCGTGAAACAAGGCCTTGTCGACCGTCTCAGAGTGCCGATTCCGAATTGTGGTCACATAAGCGATTCCGATGCCCGTGCGGAAAGTTATGCCCAAGTCTTTCGCTGAAGGGGTGGGAATAAACAGGAGGGGGTGACTATATCGGCGATGTTCGGGCACCCATATCCACGACCTGGGGAGGAGATCTCGCGTCGAGTTGAACACGACTTTCGATCGCTGTGACTGGGCGGCTCCGCGTGTAGGCTCCGGCAGCGATTCGCGTAATCGAGGGAGTCGATACTGCCATAAAACCTTGGCATAGGGGAGATCGTCGGCTAGAATCGGAATTTCAGAGTGCGAAATGAAGGTTTTTAGACCCCGAAACGACGTCTTATCGCCTGAGGCAATAAGTGGGCGTCGAGCGCCTCTGAGTGCCGATTCCGAATTGGGGTCTTATAAGCGATTCCGATAACCGAGTGAAAAGTTATGCATGTTTGAGCGAAGCGGTGTCCGTATGCGATCGCATCGGCAGCCTGCGACCGCGCTCCCGGAGAGGAATTTCGGCGCCAGACTGGAAACCTCCGAATGCGACCATTTACCGACCGGGTCGAAGTGCCGACTCTGAATTGGGGACTCGCGGGCGGTTTCGACCCCCGGCGAATACATATCCGCGTCCGACAGAGGGTACGGCAGCGGTGTACTAGTACACATGCTCCGTGGGGGATTTTGGCCCCATAACGGAATTCGCAAAACCAGCGCCTTGTCGACCGTCTCGGAGTGCCGATTCCGAATTGTGGTCACGTAAGCGATTCGATGCCGTGTGTGGAAAGTTATGCCCAATTCTTCGCTGAAGGGGTGGGAATAAATCGGAGGGGTGACTATATCGGCGGGTCGGGCACCCATATCCACGACCTGGGGAGGAGATCTCGCGTCGAGTTGAACACGACTTCCGATCGCTGTGACTGGGCGGCTCCGCGTGTAGGCTCCGCCAGCGATTCGCGTAATCGAGGGAGTCGCTACTGCCATAAAACCTTGGCATAGGGGAGATCGTCGGCTAGAATCAGAATTTTGGAGTGCGAAATGAAGGTTTTTAGACCGCGAAATGACGTCTTATCGCCTGAGGCAATAACTGGGCGTCGAGCGCCTCTGAGTGCCGATTCCGAATTGGGGTCTTATAAGCGATTCCGATAACCGAGCGAAAAGTTATGCTTGTTTGAGCGAAGCGTTGTCCGTATGCGATCGCATCGGCAGCCTGCGACCGCGCTCCCAAGAGGAATTTGGACGCCAGACCGGAAATCGCCGAATGCGACCATTTACTGACCGGGTCGAAGTGCCGACTCTGAATTGGGGCCTCGCGGGCGGTTCCGACCCCCGGGCGAGTAAATATCCGCGTCCGACCGGAGGGTACGGCAGTCGGTGTACTAGTACAGACGCTCCGGGGGGATTTTGCCCCGAAATGGAATTCCACGAACCAGCGCCTTGTCGACCGTCTCGGAGTGCCGATTCCGAATTGTGGTCTCGTAAGCGATTCCGATGCCGTGCGGAAAGTTATGCCCAATTCTTTCGCTGAAGGGGTTGGAATAAACCGAAGGGGGGACTATATCGGCGATGTTCGGGCACCCATATCCACGACCTGGGGAGGAGATCTCGCGTCGAGTTGACACGACTTCCGATCGCTGTGACTGGGCGGCTCCGCGTGTGGGCTCTGCCAGCGATTCACGTAATCGAGGGAGTCGCTACTGCCAAAAAACCTTCGAATAGGGGAGATCATCGGCTAGAATCGCAAGTTTGGAGTGCGAAACGAAGGTTTTTAGACCCCGAAACGACGTCTTATCGCTGAGGCAATAAGTGGACGTCGAGCGCCTCTGAGTGCCGATTCCGAATTGGGGTCTTATAAGCGATTCCGATAACCGAGCGAAAAGTTATGCAGTTTGAGCGAAGCGGTGTCCGTATGCGATCGCATCGGCAGCCTGCGACCGCGCTCCCGGAGAGGAATTTCGGCGCCGGACCGGAAATCTCCGAATGCGACCATTTACCGACTGGGTCGAAGTGCCGACTCTGAATTGCGGCCTCGCGTGCGGTTCTGACCCCCAGGCGAATAAATATCCGCGTCCGACCAGAGGGTACGGCAGTCGGTGTACTAGTACACACGCTCCGGGGGGGATTTTGGCCCCGGAATGGAATTCCGCAAAACCAGCGCCTTGTCGACCGTCTCGGAGTGCCGATTCCGAATTGTGTCAATAAGCGATTCCGATGCCCGTGTGGAAAGTTATGCCCAATTCTTTCGCTGAAGGGGTGGGAATAAATCGGAGGGGTGACTATATCGGCGATGTTCGGGCACCCATATCCACGACCTGGGGAGGAGATCTCGCGTCGAGTTGACACGACTTCCGATCGCTGTGACTGGGCGGCTCCGCGTGTGGGCTCTGCCAGCGATTCACGTAATCGAGGGAGTCGCTACTGCCAAAAAACCTTCGAATAGGGGAGATCATCGGCTAGAATCGCAAGTTTGGAGTGCGAAACGAAGGTTTTTAGACCCCGAAACGACGTCTTATCGCTGAGGCAATAAGTGGACGTCGAGCGCCTCTGAGTGCCGATTCCGAATTGGGGTCTTATAAGCGATTCCGATAACCGAGCGAAAAGTTATGCAGTTTGAGCGAAGCGGTGTCCGTATGCGATCGCATCGGCAGCCTGCGACCGCGCTCCCGGAGAGGAATTTCGGCGCCGGACCGGAAATCTCCGAATGCGACCATTTACCGAGGGGTCGAAGTGCCGACTCTGAATTGCGGCCTCGCGTGCGGTTCTGACCCCAGGCGAATAAATATCCGCGTCCGACCAGAGGGTACGGCAGTCGGTGTACTAGTACACACGCTCCGGGGGGATTTTGGCCCCGGAATGGAATTCCGCAAAACCAGCGCCTTGTCGACCGTCTCGGAGTGCCGATTCCGAATTGTGTCAATAAGCGATTCCGATGCCCGTGTGGAAAGTTATGCTCAATTCTTTCGCTGAAGGGGTGGGAATAAATCGGAGGGGGTCACTATATCGGCGATGTTCGGGCACCCATATCCACGACCTGGGGAGGAGATATCGCGTCGAGTTGAACACGACTTCCGATCGCTGTGACTGGGCGGCTCCGCTGGTGGGCTCCGCCAGCGATTCGCGTAATCGAGGGAGTCGCTACTGCCATAAAACCTTGGCATAGGGGAGATCGTCGGCTAGAATCAGAATTTCGGAGTGCGAAATGATGGTTTTTAGACCCCGAAACGACGTCTTATCGCCTGAGGCAATAAGTTGGCGTCGAGCGCCTCTGAGTGCCGATTCCGAATTGGGGTCTTATAAGCGATTCCGATAACCGAGCAAAAAGTTATGCTTGTTGAGCGAAGCGTTGTCCGTATGCGATCGCATCGGCAGCCTGCGACCGCGCTCCAAGAGGAATTTGGGCGCCGGACCGGAAAATCGCGAATGCGACCATTTACGACGGGTCGAGGTGCCGACTCTGAATTGGGGCCTCGTGGGCGGTTCCGACCCCCGGGCGAGTAATAATATCCACGTCCGACCGGAGGGTACGGCAGTCGGTGTACAAGTACACACGCTCCGGGGGATTTTGCCCGGAATGTAATTCCGCAAAACCAGCGCCTTGTCGACCGTCTCGGAGTGCCGATTCCGAATTGTGGTCACGTAAGCGATTCCGATGCCCGTGCGGAAAGTTATGCCCAATTCTTTCGCTGAAGGGGTGGGAATAAACAGAGGGGTGACTATATCGGCGATGTTCGGCACCCATATCCACGACCTGGGGGGAGATCTCGCGTCGATTTGAACACACTTCCGATCGCTGTGACTGGGCGGCTCCGCGTGTGGTATCTCCGCGAGTTCGCGTAATCGAGGGAGGTCGCTACTGCTGCCAAAAAACCTTGGAATAGGGGAGATCGTCGGCAAATCGCAATTTCAAGTGCGAAACGAAGGTTTTTAGACCCCGAAACGACGTCTTAAATCGCTTAAGGCAAAAGTGGCGTCGAGCGCCTCTGAGTGCCGATTCCGAATTGGGGTCTTATAATCATTCTGATAACCGAGCGAAAAGTTTTGCCGGTTTGAGCGAAGCGGGTCCGTATGCGATCGCATCGGCAGCCTGCGACGCGCCCGGAGAGGAATTTGGGCGCCGGACCAGAAATCTCGCCGAATGCGACCATTTACCGACCGGGGGTCGAAGTGCCGACTCTGATTGGGGCCTCGCGGGCGGTTCCGACCCCCGGCGAGTAAATATCCGCGTCCGACCCGAGGTTACGGCGTCGGATCTACTAGTACAACGCTCCGGTGTGATTTTGCCCCGGAACGGAATTCCGCGAAACCAGCGCCTTGTCGACCGCTCGGAGTGCCGATTCTGAATTGTGGTCTCGTAACGATTCCGATGCCCGTGCGGAATTATGTCCATTCTTTCGCTGAAGGGGTGGAATAAACCGGAGAGGGTGACTATATCGGCGATGTTCGGCACCCATATCCACGACCTTGGAGGAATCGCGCGTCGAGTTGAACACGACTTCCGATCGCTGTGACTGGCGGCTCCGCGTGTGGGATCCGCCAGCGATTCGCGTAATCGAGGGAGTCGCTACTACTGCCAAAAAACCTTGGAATAGGGGAGATCGTCGGCTAGAATCACAATTTTGGAGTGCGAACGAAGGTTTTTAGACCCCGAAACGACGTATTATCGCCTAAGGCAATAAGTGGGCGTCGAGCGCCTCTGAGTGCCGATTCCGAATTTGGTCTTATAAGCGATTCCGATAACCGAGCGGAAAGGTATGCATGTTTGAGCGAAGCGGTGTCCGTGATACGCGCATTTGTTGATTGTGCATTTCGTTGTCCAGAGTTCCTCGCACAAGTCAAACGCGCACTTCCTCTAACTGTCTCACAGAATTAAAATAGCAAAACTGAACTAGCACAATGGTGAGAACCGGTCATATCCAACGAGAGGCAAAATAAAGCATGAATTAAACTACTTTGACTTGAAACCATTCACGTTTTCACCAGAATAACATTGCAATTAATTCTATAAATTCCATCAATCAAATTCCTCACATCCAACCTGTCAGCTCAATGGAAGAATAGGTAGAATTGAAATTAGCGAATCTCAACAGAAAATTATCGAGCCAATGTACCCCTAAAGCTTAAGGGATGAACAGTCACAATTCTCCACGACACCGATCAACTATCCTCACAACTCAAGAATCGAAAAGAAGATAAGAACAAATACGAATCAGAGTGTACTGTGATCAATCGTAAATTCTCATACTATGCAAACAGGAGGGAGACAATTAATGACTTGAAACAAAACTAAAGCAACTCAAAATTAGCACACACACATGAAACCTCATCTGGACTGTGGAGAAGTCTGGATGCCCTCCGAAAAGTGTCACTCTCCCAGACACCGGGGGACAACTTCAGAACAAGCCAGGAAATGGTTTTTTCCTTGGTTGTCCTGTGCTGTCTCTGGAGTTCACCTCTAATCTCTCACAAGCAACGCAGAAGAAAGGAAATAGCACTCACCTTTCAAAACCGGAAACCCTCAATCTCTAGCAGCTCTACAACAACCAGAACCTACTAGTCCCGGAATGCTAGCAGCCCTCTTCCTGGATGCCGAACCAGAAAAATCCCCAAAATGTTGAACTCTTGGACTGCTCGCCCCTGCTCTGCAGTGTGCCTTGGATCGTCCTCACCAGATGTCTTCAGAAGGAATCAGAACTAACCATCTCTGGAACACATATGAAATGGAAAATGCCATCGAACGAGCTCTGGAACACAGCAGACTCAAAATATTGAACTCTGGTATTCCTCCAAATGTTGAACACTCGGAAGAGAGAAGAAACTAAACAAAATGTAGATATCCTCTGGAAGTCCTCGATGTCCCTCCCAGTAGAGAAGAAAGATCTACCTCTCCCACACCAACAGCAGAAATGAAGAACACAGAAGAATGGAAAGATCGGCACAGAAGAAGTGAAACAATCCACGTATAAGAAATAAGAAACTAAACACCACTAGATCGCTCTCTGGACACAAACAGAAGTGGAAAAGGATTAAACCATGTAAACGCAGAAGAGATGGACAATCGAAACACATAATAAAGGGAATTGCTCCCAACAACCTCTGAATCTCTCCAGAACAAGAAGGAATGGCCTAATAGAACCTCTGGAACACAGAAGAAATTCCACACAAAATAAATGGAATACTATATTGAATCGACATCTCCTGAATAAAGAAGAAATAAGAAGAGCATTCCACAACCCAACCATTCACAGAAGTAAAGAGCAAAATCCCCAACAGCTGCCGATCTCCTGAAGAACAGGAGAGAACAGGAACGAAGAAGACCACAAATGCCGAACTGGCGATTCTCAAATCTCTAACCCCTACTCTGCTGAAAGAAACTACAGGAAGAATAGAAATAAAATGCTAAAGGAATCGAACTGCCCTCCTTCTGAAATCCCTCTCAGCTATGCAAAGAAATACAGAAGAAGAATAGCAAGAAAATCTCCAGAACGAACCAGAGCCCCGGAGATGATGACCTCGGGTCCTTTTATAGATGCCCTGGCGCCTCCTTCCTGCTTCCTGGATGCCGCCTTCACACCTCACCAGGATCGCCACATCAGCTGCTCTGCCTCGCGCTCCAGCCTCATGTGCCAGATCGCACACGAGCTTCCACCTTGGACGCCCAGCAGGTCTCCCGCCGCCACCTCAGCTCAGCCTGGACACCATCTGGCCAGGCCCATCACCACAGCCACGCACGAGACCTCAGCCATGCTCAGCATCTCCCGTGCCCAGCAGATCATGCCCAGCCACATCACCAGGGCACCCAGTAGCATCATCCGCATGCGCCATCGCTGCGCATCGCGCCGGCCTTCAGCAGGCCCGCCTCTGCCACCACACCGCCTCAGCACCAGAGCGCCAGCTCCCCTGGCAGCACCCCTCAGCACCAGAGCGCCATCGTCCTGCCACCTCAACCGGATACACACACCTCCATCAGACCCGGCCCACACCAGCGCTTGCACACCCCCTGACCGCGCCGCACAAAGCCGTACAGCACCACCTTGCACACACCCTGCACCCTGCCCGCGCCGCACAAAGCCGCCTGCGCCTGGTTTGCTCGCGCCCCTTCCTCTCTGCACGGGCGCACGCCCTGGTCGCTCCCAGGGCCGCCGCCTTCCCGCCATAGCCCAATCCGCATCCGCCTTGCCCAGCAGCTGCACCATCCGGCCCCCAGCCGCGCAGTGGTCCGCCGCCTCAGCTCCGCATGCCCATCTGCATACCATGCGCAGCAGCCCTCCGCCATCGCCTGAGCCTGGTTCTGCTCGCCCCCCTTCCAGCGCCAGCCTCGCCAGCACCAGATGCCAGGGCCACCCCCTTTTCAAGCTTCCAGCAGCTTCCATCTGAGGAAAAAAGATTTAAAAGGGGAAAATAGTTTAAGTGGATTACGTGGGTGGGTGGGATTAAAAATTATTTTTATTTATTTGATGGAATTAGATGGGGTATGTGGCACAACATGATTAAACTATATTTTTTAGTAAAAGTTTTTATTTATTATTTTTCAACTGCAATGTATAGGATTTATTTACAAAATTCTTCATTTCCAAAAAAATATATGTGAGACCCATTTAATCAATCCAAATGACTTATTTGAATCTAACATGTATTCTAAATGTCAGCTAATATAAGAGTCTAATTAGTATTTACAAAAATTATTTATGAAAGTATAAGACCAAAAATTATTTATGTACAATGTATTTTTAAAAAGAGAAAACACTTTATTAATCAAACTATTCTAAAGGCATTGACTTTATTAGCTGAGCATCAAACTAAGTGTTATACTCAAAAATTTAACTAAATGTTCACAAATTTGTTTCTGAATGAAATGGAAATTAAAATCAAATTGCGCATTATTTATGGATAAAGATGTCTAAAATTACTATATGTATGATTTAACCGCGAAAAATTATGTCGTTATCATCCGTATGCGATCGCATCGGCAGCCTGCGACCCGCGCTCACCGGAGAGGAATTTCGGCGCCGGACCGGAAATCTCCGATGCGACCATTTACCGACTGGGTCGAAGTGTCGACTCTGAATTGCGGCCATCGCGTGCGGTTCTGACCCCCAGGCGAATAAATATCCGCGTCCGACCGAGGGTACGGCAGTCGGTGTACTAGTACACACGTTCCGGGGGGGATTTTGGCCCCCGGAACGAAATTCCGCAAAACTAGCGCCTTGTCGACCGTCTCGGAGTGCCGATTCCGAATTGTGGTCACGTAAGCGATTTCGATGCCGTGTGGAAAGTTATGCCCAATTCTTTCGCTGAAGGGGTGGGAATAAATCGGAGGGGTGACTATATCAGCGATGTTCAGGCACCCATATCCACGCCTGGGGAGGAGATCTCGCGTCTAGTTGAACACGACTTCCGATCGCTGTGACTGGGCGGCTCCGCGTGTAGGCTCCGCCAGCGATTCGCGTAATCGAGGGAGTCCGCTACTCTACTGCCATAAAACCTTGGCATAGGGGAGATCGTCGGCTAGAATCAGAATTTTGGAGTGCGAAATGAAGGTTTTTAGACCCCGAAACGACATCTTATCGCCTGAGGTCAATAACTGGGCGTCGAGCGCCTCTGAGTGCCGATTCTGAATTGTTTTCTTATAGCGATTCCGATAACCGAGCGAAAAGTTATGCTTGTTTGAGCGAAGCGTTGTCCGTATGCGATCGCATCGGCAGCCTGCGCCCGCGTCCCAGATGAATTCCTCGCGGGCGGTTCCGACCCCCGGCGAGTAATATCCGCGTCCGACCGGAGGTACGTCAGTCGGTGTACAATTACACACGCTCCGGGGGATTTTGGCCCTGGAATGGAATTCCGCAAAACCCGCCTTGTCGACCGTCTCGGAGTGCCGATTCCGAATTGTGGTCACGTAGGCGATTCCGATGCCCGTGCGGAAAGTATGCCCAATTCTTTTGCTGAAGGGGGGTGGGAAAACAGGAGGCGGTGACTATATCGGCGATGTTCGGGCACCCATATCCACGACCTGGGGAGGAGATCTCGCGTCGAGTTGAACACGACTTCCGATCGCTGTGACTGGGCGGCTCCGCGTGTGGGATCCGCAGAGATTCGCGTAATCGAGGGAGTCGCTACTGCCAAAAAACCTTGGAATAGGGGGATGGTCGGCTAGAATCACAATTTCGGAGTGCGAAACGAAGGTTTTTAGACCCCGAAATGACGTCTTATCGACTAGGGTAATAAGGGCGTCGAGCGCCTCTGAGTGCCGATTCCGATTGGGGTCTTATAAGCGATTCCGATAACCGAGCGAAAAGTTATGCATGTTTGAGCGAAGCGGTGTCCGTATGCGATTGCATCGGCAGCCTGCGACCGCGCTCTCCCGAGAGGAATTTGGGCGCCGGACCGGAAATCGCCGAATGCGACCATTTACCGACCGGGTCGAAGTGCCGACTCTGAATTGGGGCCTCACGGGCGGTTCCGACCCCCGGGCGAGTAAATATCCGCTCCGACCGAGGTACGGCAGTCGGTCTACTAGTACACACGCTCCGGGGTAATTTTGGCCCCGGAACGGAATTCCACGAAACCAGCGCCTTGTCGACCGTCTCGGAGTGCCGATTCCGAATTGTGGTCTCGTAAGCGATTCCGATGCCCGTGCGGAAAGTTATGCTCAATTCTTTCGCTGAAGGGGTGGGAATAAATTGGAGGGGGTGACTATATCGGCGATGTTCGGGCACCCATGTCCACGACCTGGGGAGGAGATCGCGCATCGAGTTGGACACGACTTCCGATCGCTGTGACTGGGCGGCTCCGCGTGTGGGATCCGCCAGCGATTTGCGTAATCGAGGGAGTCGCTACTGCTAAAAAACCTTGGAATAGGGGAGATCGTCGGCTAGAATCGCAATTTTGGAGTGCGAAACGAAGGTTTTTAGACCCAGAAACGACGCTTATCGCCTGAGGCAATAAGTGGGCGTCGAGCGCCTCTGAGTGCCGATTCCGATTTGGGTCTTATAAGCGATTCCGATAACCGAGCGAAAAGTTATGCTTGTTTGAGCGAAGCGGTGTCTGTATGCATCGCATCGGCAGCCTGCGACCGCGCTCCCGGAGAGGAATTTTCGGCGCCGGACCGGAATCTCCGAATGCGACCATTTACCGACCGTCGAAGTGCCGACTCTGAATTGGGGCCTCGCGGGCAGTTCTGACCCCCGGCGAATAATATCCGCGTCCGACCGGAGGGTACGGCAGTCGTGTAGTACACACGCTCCGGGGGGATTTTTGCCCCAGAACGGAATTCCGCAAAACCAGCGCCTTGTCGCCGTCTCGGAGTGCCGATTTCGAATTGTGGTCACCTAAGCGATTTCGATGCCCCGTGTGGAAGTTATGCCCAATTCTTTCGCTGAAGGGGTGGGAATAATCGAGGGGGTGACTATATCGTGCGGTTCGGGCACCCATGTCCACACGCCGGGGAGGAGATCTCGCGTCGAGTTGAACACGACTCCGATCGCTGTGACTGGGCGGCTCCGCGTGTGGGATCCGGCAGCGATTCGCGTAATCGAGGGCAGTCGCTACTACTTCCAAAAAACCTTGGAATAGGGAGATCGTCGGCTAGAATCAGAATTTCGGAGTGCGAAATGAAGGTTTTTAGACCCCGAAACGACGTCTTACGCCTGAGGCAATAAGTGGGCGTCGAGCGCCTCTGAGTGCCGATTCCGAATTTGGGTCTTATAAGCGATTCCGATAACCGAGCGAAAAGTTATGCATGTTTGAGCGAAGCGGTGTCCGTATGCGATCGCATCGGCAGCCTGCGACCGCGCTCCCGAAGAGGAATTTGAGCGCCGAACGGAAATCTCCGAATGCGACCATTTACCGACCGGCGAAGTGCCGACTCCTGAATTGGGGCCTCGCGGGCGGTCTGACCCCCGGCGAATAAATATCTGCGTCCGACCGGAGGGTACGACAGTCGGTGTACTAGTACACACGCTCCGGGGGGATTTTGGCCTCGGAATGGAATTCCGTGAAACCAGCGTCTTGTCGACCGTCTCGGAGTGCCGATTCCGAATGTGGTCCCTAAGTGATTCCGATGCTCGTGTGGAAAGTTATGCCCATTCTTTCGCTGAAGGGGTGGGATAAACCGGAGGGGGTGACTATATCGGCGATGTTGTGCACCCTATCCACGACCTGGGGAGGAGATCTCGCGTCGAGTTGAACCCGACTTCCGATCGCTGTGACTGGGCGGCTCCGCGTGTGGGCTCCGCCAGCGATTCGCGTAATCGAGGGATTTGCTACTGCCAAAAAACCTTGGAATGGGGAGATCGTCGGCTAGAATCGCAATTTTGGAGTGCGAAACGAAGGTTTTTAGACCCCGAACGACGTCTTATCGCCTGAGGCAATAAGTGGGCGTCGAGCGCCTCTGAGTGCCGATTCCGAATTTGGGTCTTATAAGCGATTCCGATAACCGAGCGAAAGTTATGCATGTTTGAGCGAAGCGGTGTCCGTATGCGATCGCATCGGCAGCCTGCGACCGCGCTCCCCGGAGAGGAATTTCGGCGCCGACCGGAAATCTCCGAATGCGACCATTTACCGACCGGGTCGAAGTACCGACTCTGAATTGGGACCTCGCGTGCGGTTCTGACCCCCGGGCGAATAAATATCCGCGTCCGACCGGAGGGTACGACAGTCGGTCTACTAGTACACACGCTCCGGGGGGGATTTTGGCCCCGGAATGGAATTCCGCAAAACCAGTGCCTTGTCGACCGTCTCGGAGTGCCGATTCCGAATTGTGGTCACGTAAGCGATTCCGATGCCCGTTTGGAAAGTTATGCCAAATTCTTTCGCTGAAGGGGTGGGAATAAATCGGAGGGGGTGACTATATCGGCGATGTTCGGGCACCCATATCCACGACCTGGGGAGGAGATCTCGCGTCGAGTTGAACACGACTTTCGATCGCTGTGACTGGGCGGCTCCGCGTGTGGGCTCCGCCAGCGATTCGCGTAATCGAGGGAGTCGCTACTGCCATAAAACCTTGGCATAGGGGAGATCGTCGGCTAGAATCGGAATTTCGGAGTGCGAAATGAAGGTTTTTAGACCCCGAAACGACGTCTTATCGCCTGAGGCAATAAGTGGGCGTCGAGCGCCTCTGAGTGTCGATTCCGAATTGGGGTCTTATAAGCGATTCCGATAACCGAGCGAAAAGTTATGCATGTTTGAGCGAAGCGGTGTCCGTATGCGATCGCATCGGCAGCCTGCGACCGCGCTCCCGGAGAGGAATTTGGGCGCCGGAACGGAAATCTCCGAATGCGACCATTTACCGACCGGGTCGAAGTGCCGACTCTGAATTGGGACCTCGCGTGCGGTTCTGATCCCCGGTGCGAATAAATATCCGCGTCCGACCGGAGGGTACGACAGTCGGTCTACTAGTACACACGCTCCGGGGGGATTTTGGCCCCGGAATGGAATTCCCGCAAAACCAGCGCCTTGTCGAACGTCTCGGAGTGCCGATTCCGAATTGTGGTCACGTAAGCGATTCCGATGCCCATTTGGAAAGTTATGCCCAATTCTTTCGCTGAAGGGGTGGGAATAAATCGGAGGGGGTGACTATATCGGCGATGTTCGGGCACCCATATCCACGACCTGGGGAGAGATCTCGCGTCGAGTTGAACACGACTTTCGATCGCTGTGACTGGGCGGCTCCGCGTGTGGGCTCCGCCAGCGATTCGCGTAATCGAGGGAGTCGCTACTACTGGCCATAAAACCTTGGCATAGGGAGATCGTCGGATAGAATCGGATTTCGGAGTGCGAAATGAAGGTTTTAGACCCCGAAACGACGTCTTATCGCCTGAGGCAATAAGTGGGGGTCGAGCGCCTCTGAGTGCCGATTCCGAATTGGGGTCTTATAAGCGATTCCGATAACCGAGCGAAAAGTTATGCTTTTTGAGCGAAGCGTTGTCCGTATGCGATCGCATCGGCAGCATGCGACTGCGCTCCCGGAGAGGAATTTGGGCGCCGGAACGGAAATCTCCGAATGCGACCATTTACCGACCGGGTCGAAGTGCCGACTCTGAATTGGGGCCTCGCTGGCGGTTCTGACCATCGGGCGAATAAATATCCGCGTCCGATCGGAGGGTACGACAGTCGTGTACTAGTACACAGCTCCGGGGGGGATTTTGGCCTCGGAATGGAATTCCGCGAAACCAGCGTCTTGTCGACCGTCTCGGAGTGCCGATTCTGAATTGTGGTCACGTAAGCGATTCCGATGCCCGTGTGGAAAGTTATGCCCAATTCTTTCGCTGAAGGGGTGGAATAAATCGGAGGGGGTGACTATATCGGCGATGTTCGGGCACCCATATCCACGACCTGGGGAGGAGATCTCACCTCGAGTTGAACACTTCCGATCGCTGTGACTGGGCGGATCCGCGTGTGGGCTCCGCCAGCGATTCGCGTAATCGAGGGAGTCGCTACTGCCAAAAAACCTTGGCATAGGGGAGATCGTCGGCTAGAATCGCTATTTTGGAGTGCGAAATGAAGGTTTTTAGACTCCAAAATGACGTCTTATTGCCTGCGGAAATAGTGATCGTCGAGCGCCTCTGAGTGCCGATTCCGAATTGGGGTCTTATAAGCGATTCCGATAACCGAGCGCGAAAGTTATGCATGTTTGAGCGAAGCGGTGTCCGTATGCGATCGCATCGGCAGCCTGCGACCGCGCTCCCAGTGAGGAATTTGGGGCCGGACCGGAAATCGCCAAATGCGACCATTTACCGACCGGGTCGAAGTGCCGACTCTGATTGGGGCCTCGCGGGCTGTTCCGACCCCCGGGCGAGTAAATATCTGCGTCCGACCGGAGGGTACGGCAGTCGGTGTACTAGTACACACGCTCCGGGGGGATTTTGGCCCCGGAACAAAATTCCGCGAAACCAGCGCCTTGTCGACCGTCTCGGAGTGCCGATTCCGAATTGTGGTCTCGTAAGCGATTCCGATGCCCGTGCGGAAAGTTATGCCCAATTCTTTCGCTGAAGGGGTGGGAATAAACCGGAGGGGGTGACTATATCGGCGATGTTCGGGCACCCATATCCACGACCTGGGGAGGAGATCGCGCGTCGAGTTGAACACGACTTCCGATCGCTGTGACTGGCCGGCTCCGCGTGTGGATCCACCAGCGATTCACGTAATCGAGGGAGTCGCTACTACTGCCAAAAACCTTGGAATATGGGAGATTGTCGGCTAGAATCACATTTTGGAGTGCGAAACGAAGGTTTTTAGACTCCGAAACGACGTCTTATCGCCTGAGGCAATAAGTGGGCATCGAGCGCCTCTGAGTTCCGATTCCGAATTGGGGTCTTATAAGCGATTCCGAAAACTGAGCGAAAAGTTATGCATGTTTGAGCGAAGCGGTGTCCGTATGCGATCGCATCGGCAGCCTGCGCCGCGCTCCCGTAGAGGAATTTGGGCGCCGGAACGTAAATCTCCGAATGCGACCATTTACCGACCGGATCGAAGCTCCGACTCTGAATTGGGACCTCACGGGCGGTTCTGACCTTCGGGCGAATAAATATCCGCGTCCGACCGGAGGGTACGACAGTCGGTGTACTAGTACACACGCTCCGGGGGGGATTTTGGCCTCGGAATGGAATTCCGCGAAACCAGCGTCTTGTCGACCGTCTCGGAGTGCCGATTCCGAATTGTGGTCCCGTAAGCGATTCCGATGCCCGTGTGGAAAGTTATGCCCAATTCTTTCGCTGAAGGGGTGGGAATAAACCGGAGGGGGTGACTATATCGGCGATGTTCGAGCACCGATATCCACGACCTGGGGAGGAGATCTCGCGTCGAGTTGAACACGACTTCTGATCGCTGTGACTGGGCGGCTCCGCGTGTGGGCTCCGCCAGCGATTCGCGTAATCGAGGGAGTCGATACTGCCAAAAAACCTTGGCATAGGGGAGATCGTCGGGTAGAATCGCAATTTCGGAGTGCGAAATGAAGGTTTTTAGACTCCGAAACGACGTCTTATTCGCCTGGGGCTATAGGGGGCGTCGAGCGCCTCTGAGTGCCGATTCCGAATTGGGGTCTTATAAGAGATTCTGATAACCGAGCGAAAAGTTATGCTTATTTGAGCGAAGCGGTGTCCGTGTGCGATGGCATCGGCAGCCTGCGACCGCGCTCCCGGAGAGGAATTTGGGCGCCGGACCGGAAATCGCCGAATGCGACCATTTACCGACCGGGTCGAAGTGCCGACTCTGAATTGGGGCCTCGCGGGCGGTTCTGACCCGGGCCAGTAAATATCTGCGTCCGACCGGAGGGTACGACAGTCGGTGTACTATTTCACACTCTCCGGGGGATTTTGGCCTCAGAACGGAATTCCGCGAAACCAGTGCCTTGTCGACCCGTCTCGAGTGCCCGATTCCGAATTGTGGTCTCGTAAGCGATTCCGATGCCCGTGCGGAAGTTATGCCTAATTCTTTTGCTGAGGGGTGGGAATAAACCGGAGGGGGTGACTATATCGGCGATGTTCGGGCACCTATATCCACGACCTGGGGAGGAGACTCGCGTCGAGTTGAAAACACGACTTTCGATCGCTGTGACTGGGCGGCTCCGCGTGTTGGGCTCCGCCAGCGATTCGCGTAATCGAGGGAGTCGCTACTCTGCCAAAAAACCTTGGCTTAGGGAGATCGTCGGCTAGAATCGCAATTTCGGAGTGCGAAATGAAGGTTTTTAGACCCCGAAACGATGTCTTATCGCCTGAGGCAAGAAGTGGGCGTCCAGCGCCTCTGAGTGCCGATTCCGAATTGGGGTCTTATAAGCGATTCCGATAACCGAGCGAAAAGTTATGCATGTTTTAGCGAAGCGGTGTCCGTATGTGATCGCATCAGCAGCCTGCGACCGCGCTCCCGGAGAGGAATTTGGGCGCCGGAAGGAAATCTCCGAATTCGACCATTTACAGACCGGGTCGAAGTGCTGACTCTGAATTGGGGCCTCGCGGGCGGTTCTGACCCCCGGAGATAAATATCCGCATCCGACCGTAGGGTACGACAGTCGGTGTACTAGTACACACACTCCGGGGGGGATTTTGGCCTCGGAATGGAATTCGCGAAACCCGCATCTTGTGGACCGTCTCGGAGTGCCGATTCCGAATTGTGGTCACGAAGCTATTCCGATGCCCGTGCGGAAAGTTATGTGCCCAATTTCTTCGCTGAAGGGGTGGAATAACCGGAGGGGGTGACTATATCGGCGATGTTCGGGCACCTATATCCACGA
>JACBKR010005181.1:0-19065 GCA_014218235.1 Colocasia esculenta
AGCCCAAAATGAGATGGTGTGATGTTATTAGGAAAGACTTAGACTTCTTAAGTTTAAACACGATTATAGCACTTGATAGAATTTTTGGCGGAAAAGAATTCACGTAGCCGACCCCAAATAATGGGATAAGGTTCTAATGATGATGATGATTAAAAAGATTCCCACGTGGGATGATTGTTGTAAAAATGTCTTTTGTTCTTGGGTCAGTGTATTGTCAGTGATGCACGATAAAAGCGAGGCTGAAATGGCAGGTATCAAAGTTGTTCGATATATGCTCGATGTAAATAAACGCTGACTGGGGTCAGCAGGGAGCAGTCCAGCACACGATACCCCAATTGTCTGATGAAATCGCGTGGAATAAATATTGTCCAATAAATGGACGAGTAAATACCCGCATTAAGCGAATTTCAAAATTGTATGTTTTGATAGACTGGCACACCTGCAATATATATACATGTGTGTATACACACAGCGGTTGTACGCCACGTACCTATCCCGCGAGGGAACATACTGACCACAACATATTTCATCGTCGTCCATATAAAAAAAATCCGTGCCAATTTACCACACACGTGTGCATGTGTGTTTTTAAATTCCGCGTCCGACACCCGCTAAAGCTGATATCATTTACAGTTGGTTTTGTTGGGACATCAACCCAATAACACAGGTCTGGTCTTCCACATTGTGCCACAGGAAAGAATGGACAGTAGCAGACTAGCAGTGGGCTTGGTTAGTGACAAGCACTAGATTCTAGGTTGATGGCATAACATAGTGAAGCAAGAACAAAGGATGGAGTCAATGACGATAATATGGCATGGGAAGGACCAAGCATGCATTGCTTGTAGTCAGCAATTGAGTTTCCAAAGTCTCAGATCGCGGAATGATGTCCAGCATTTGCAAGTGGAAGTTCATTTTTAGTTTATCAGCTTGATAAACATGTTGACTGCAGGCTGTCCCTTCATTCCCAAGTTCATTTCCACATTTGTTCTCTGGTAGAGACAATCTGAGGTGGGGTGGCTCCGGTTGCCCCAGACCGGAGGGGGGTACGTCCGGTACCCTCCAACCCACCAAAGGTGGGTACCTCTGGTCCAAGGGACCAGACCGGAGGTACCCCACCTCCGGCCTCCATTCCCTTCCTTCCTCCCCCCCCCCCCCCAATCCAATTTCTATAAAAGGATGGGGAGGGGCTCCCTCCATGTGGCATCAACCTATTGGGGAGCTCTTATCCCTCTTCTCACTTGGCCTCCACCCATTGGGCACTTGTGGAGATTGTCCTTTGAAGGGTTGGTGGCACACTTGGGCTCCTTCCATTGGCCCTCAAGAAGTCCTTCTTGCAAGGGATTCGCTAACGATGGGTCTTTGTGAGACCACTTGTTGAAGACCCCTTCAAGCTCTCCAAGTCTTGAAGTGCGGCGTCTGGAAGACTACTCCAGGTGAAGAAGACAGTGCCATGTTCGGGGCCTCAACCCCAGGCACTTTTATAAAGAAGTCCTTTCTTCATTTGTAAATTGTAAACTTGGGGTAAAATGTGATATGCAAACCCAGAGTGTCATGTGACCCATGTCCTAGAAAAATCATGTACTATGAGAAAATAAACATTCTCATGGAATATTTCTGTCTGTATTCTTTTCTGTAAATTGCAATTATACCAAAAAATGTTAAAGGGGAATATTAAAAACAAATTCCCTTGGAGGCATGTCTTGGAATCTAAAGGTTTTAAAATCAGTAGGAGTAAGTCAAAGTTATGCATTGTAATTATAATAAAGAGGGTGTTACAGAAAGATATGGTTCAAATTGATGGACAAGACATTCATAAGAGTAATAGTTTTCGATACTTAGGATCTATCACCCAAGAGAATGGAGAGATTTATGACGATGTGGCATACAGGATTAAGGCAGGTTGGCAAAAATGGAGAAGTACATCAGGAGTCCTCTCGATTGTCGTATACCAGTGAAACTTAAAGGAAAATTTTTATAGAACGGCAGTGAGACCTGCTTATATATGGTACCGAGTGTTGGGCAGGTGAAAGAATACATTAAAAAATGTGTGTGGCAGAGATGAGGATGCTGAGATAGATGTGTGTAGATTAAGAAAGATAAGATTAGGAATGAGCACTTCGTGAGGATTTGGGGATAGCTCCAATGATAGAAAAATGAGATAAAATAGACTTAGGTGGTTGACACGTGCACCGTCGCCCTAACTCAGCGCCGGTAAAAGAGTGACAATGACAAAATCTTAGTGGATACCAATAAAAGAGCTAGGGGAGGCCTAAATGAGATGGTGTGATGTTATTAGGAAAGACTTAGACTTCTTAAGTTTAAACGATTATAGCACTTGATAGAAATTTTTGGCGGAAAAGAATTCACGTAGCCGACCCCAAAAATGGGATAAGGTTCTAATGATGATGATGATTAAAAAGAGATTCCCAGTGGGATGATTGTTGTAAAAAGTCTTTTGTTCTTGGGTCAGTGTATTGTCAAGTGATGCACGATAAAAGCGAGGCTGAAATGGCAGATTATCAAAGGTGTTCGATATATGCTCGATGTAAATAAATGCTGACTGCGGTCCAGCACACGATACCCCAATTGTCTGATGAAATCGCGGGAATAAATATTGATCAATAAATGGACGAGTAAATACCCGCATTAAGCGAATTTCAAAATTGTCTGTTTTTATAGACTGGCACACCTGCAATATATATACATGTGTGTATACAACAGGGTGTACGCCACGTACCTATCCCGCGAGGGAAGATACTGACCACAACATATTTCATCGTCGTCCATATAAAAAAAATCCGTGCCAATTTACCACACACGTGTGCATGTGTGTTTTTAAATTCCGCGTCCGACACCCGGTAAAGCTGATATCATTTACAGTTGGTTTTGTTTGGACATCAACCCAGTAACACAGGTCTGGTCTTCCACATTGTGCCACAGGAAAGAATGGACAGTAGCAGACTAGCAGGGGCTTGGTTAGTGACAAGCACTAGATTTAGGTTGATGGCATAACACAGTGAAGCAAGAACAAAGGATGGAGTCAATGACGATAATATGGCATGGGAAGGACCAAGCATGCATTGCTTGCAGTCAGCAATTGAGTTCCCAAATTGGCTTATAGGGCAAAAGCTAAAAGCTCATACAAATAGCACAGGGAAAAACATCCCCATACCTTTTCTAGTTTTCTATTTCTTAAGGTGGTTACATTTCATTCATGAAAAGGTGGATAGTAAAAAGATACCAAGAAAAAGGGTACCTCATATCTTCCAAAGGAAGACTGCCTCATATCTTCAAAGAGAAAATAAGTATCTGCTAATGTATAAGAACAAAGCCAAGACAGGAAAAACTGAAATGAACTGAAGAACAACTGAACTTCACTAGAATAAAAACTACTTCTTTTCTTTTGTCCCTGTGATCTGTATTCAAAGCATGGTTTGCTGGGGCCGCGATCGGGGCGAATCGGATTCGCCCTGATGCGATCCGATTCGCCCAGAATCGGGGCGAATCGAACCGATTCGCACATGATTATTATATATATATGTGTGTGTTGTGTGTATTACCCATGGGGAACACAGTTTCTTCTTCATACTTATTTACCGAATATCATTTAAGTTTACTTAAGATATTTCATGTAAATGAGGAAAGTACCCCCCATGTGAATCCAATAAAAATATCAAAAAAATCATATCTCTTACCAATAAAAATCAACTTCCCATCGAAGAAGAAAATCACGATTTCGGTGATTTTAGCGAAATGCTAACTTTAATCTCTAATAATTTGACATATCTAAAAATTTGATAATTCAAATAAACCATATGGACACTAAAAATTCAAAGTCGGTAAAAAAAGTCAAACGTGCATGTGACTTCTCCAAGGGAGCTTTCCTACTGACAACACTAGTCTGATTGAGACCTCTTAAGATTTGGTCAAACTTAACCATCATCACCCAAACTCATGAGAATTCACTTTCTAGTTTCTTTTCAATTAGAAAGAGTGAATTCTCATGAGTTTGGGTGATGATAGTTTAAGTTTGACCAATCTTGAGAGGTCTCAAGCAGACTAAGTGTTGTCAGTAGGAGAGCGGCTCCCTTGGAGAAGTCACATGCACGTTGACTTTTTTACCGGACTTTGGATTTTTAGTGTTATATAGTTTATTGAATTATCAAATTTTTAGATAGGCCAAATTATAGAGATTAAAAAGATAGCATTTCGCTAAAATCACGAAATCGCGATTTTCTTCTTCGATGGGAGAGTTGACTTTTTATTGGTAAGAGATATGATTTTTTTGATATTTTTATGGATTCAAATGGGAGGTACTTCCTTATTTACATGTAATATCTTAAGTAATGAAACTATAAATACTAACATTTACTTAAATGATATTCAGGTAATAAGTATGAAGCAAAAGGGGAAGAAAGGGTATGTGTGTATGTCTCCATGCGAATCGGATCGGATCCACCGAATCATGGATCGGCCGCCCCTGATCCGCTCCGATTCGGGGAATCGGGCCGATTCGCCCCGCCATGACAAACCATGATTCAAAGCACAATATAAATAAATTACGAGCCATGAAAAACAGATTCAGAAACAAGAAAAATATTCAAAGTGAGACCAAAGCACTGGTCGATGGCCATG
Source organism: Colocasia esculenta (assembly GCA_014218235.1). Lineage (NCBI taxonomy): Eukaryota > Viridiplantae > Streptophyta > Magnoliopsida > Alismatales > Araceae > Colocasia > Colocasia esculenta. The sequence continues at coordinate 4,636 of JACBKR010005181.1, forward strand.
GATACAGGAATCAGACAAGAGATTGCCTCTACCAGAGAACAAATGTGGAAATGAACTTGGAATGAAGGGACAGCCTGCAGTCAACATGTTTATCAAGCTGATAAACTAAAAATGAACTTCCACTTGCAAATGCTGGACATCATTCCGCGATCTGAGACTTTGGAAAGCATAATTAAAGCTAATCATGTTGTCATGAAGTTGACATATAGAATTTGTCACACCTGCACTGGGGGAAAACTAATTTTCCCAATGTGATCTTCAGGAGTGAAGCCAAATATCCCAACAACCTGAAGGATAAATCTTAATACTTTCAGTATAACAAATTTCAGCAAGGAAGGAAAAGGTATATAAAGGAAAATAATCACACCTCTCAAAAAGGGAGAAAGATATTCAACACAACATGGGAATCATATTCAAACTAACCTTATTGAATGTGACACACTTTGAAACTCGCACCATGTTTTCATAAAAGGCACTGCAAAGAAGTACAAAGAAGCAGAAAGAATAAGTTGTGGTACATCTTCTCAGATCTCATCCTCCAGATCCACCCATCCTCAAAAGAGGGTGTGCCATCAAGGCACCACCAAGCAAAAGGTCACAGACTCACAGTAAGTGATCTACAGATACTCACTTTGGATTTGCCAATGTACTTTCCTTTCGCTTGGAATATGCTTTTTGAATTTGCCAATATAGAATAATGATGTACTATTATAAAGTTAATTGATGTACCTGCAATTCTGGTGTGTTCCACAAAAGATATCTAATTGTTTATGTTAGATCATAATTATTCTCCTCTTTCTAACATTTACAGGTCTCCCAACTCCCAAGCCAACATCATTACTGCAGCAAAGCCCCCACTTCAGTCAAATTCTGGTATGGCCAAGGCCAGAGCTGCCACCTGTGGGACTGCCCCAATGCAGATGACATCTGCAGTCTGCACTAGGTGGGATCCGATGCACAGGTCAACACTCAACACTAGTCAGGTACTATCCACTTTGGACCAAGTCCACATGATTTGTCACAAAAACCTCGCAAGTTACAAGTCCAAGCTCTACATATGCAGCCATATAACATTTTCTCACATTATAATTTGGGAAATAGCTGTTTTGCCCCCACCCTAGGCCCCAGATATGGTGATAGTTCTACACTGTGGTCACATGGTGGCTCCACACTGGCATGCATTTAGTCCCACAGTCAGTTACCCTCTTGTGAACTAGTGACCAGGGCATTACATACAGGCTACCCAGATTCTGCCTAGTTCATCCCCAAACCAGCCGACATCACACTGCATTGGCCCTGCTCCAGTACCAAAAAGTCATGACCCAATCCACTATTTATGAGGTAACCACTTTGGACCAAGTCTGCACAGTTTTGTCCCCAAAAAGTACCGCACAAGTTATGGGTCCAAGCCTAACATGTGTAGCCTAGTAACATTTTCTCACTTTCTGATCCAAGACTAATCTAGTTCATAAACCCTATACATAGTCACAGCTTCATGACTCGGCAGCTCTGCAATAGCACACACTCACTCCTGTAGCTAAGTAGTCCTCTCCTCCCATGTGGCTCATGAACTGGATCCAGAATCCCCACATTCCAGAAATACTCATCAAGCTCCACAACTCCCAGCACCAAAGGGACCATAATATGAACCAACATAACCAAACACCTTTTTTCATGACTAAATTATCATATGTTTTCATCATTGAATGAACAGGGGTGTTTCCTGTTATATATCTTAGAAAAATGCTTAATAAGTGAACTGTTTCTGGTTCAGATTACAACTAAAATATGATGAAGTTAGATACATCTTGTATCATTGCAGGCATCATAATCTATCTTATCAAAGACGAGTGAGACGGTCGTGTAGGCGATGAGACCAGGTGAGACGGGCCCAGATCCCCTCACTCAAACCCATTTCCGGCCCACAAATTATGGCACACAAAGAGGCCTATTAATCTAGTAATGTTCATTTTCTATTATCATTTAAAGTGTATTTTTATGTATGAGTGTGAATTTGTTTACTTGCAATTTAGTGTGTTCACTTTACAAATAGGAATGAATGGATTTAATGAGTTATACAATACTTTGGCACATAGGAATGAATAGTTTTATGAAATATATTTGTTTTGTACATCCATTTAGGTGATATATATATATATATATATATATAATTATATGTTCACATTTAAGAACTATGTATATTATTTAATGATGATGATGATATATAGCCTCAAACACTAGGCCATTGCCTAGGTGATTGAGGCTGAGTTGACCCCTTGATTGCTTCAGCCACCTCTTGCCTCTGACTACATAGACAATAATAGCATTAAAAGACACATTTACAACACCAAAGCTCAAATCAGAAACTTCGCAATTGTTTAATCCTAATTACCTAAAACCTAAAAGGTAGCAAGAAACTTTAGCAAAGCACAGCAAACATACATGAGTAGACTGCATGTATTAAATAAAAGGCAATGAGAATGAACAGCCATTGTCAGAAAGAATGCTTTGATACTAAATTCCAAAATCCCATCCACCAATGAGATTTAAACTCATCCAACTAAACTACTAAAGGAGGACCAAGTATTAATCAGGAACTTACCCGCCAACATAATCAAAGTCCGAGAAAATGAAAGTTCTGCTTATGTCAAAACCGCAGGCAATGATGTCTTTTGCATTTTCACGAGCAAGTCTTTTACTCTCTTCCACAGAGAGATTCTTCCACATGCACTTCTCATCATCCGTAAGCTGTATCACAAGAGGAACCTTAAAAACATCCTGCAAGTATCTGCAAAGAGGTGTTCAGAATGTCTGCTGACTATGTGAAAGCAATAAACAAAAAGTTATTCACATATAACAAAATTAGCTTTTTTATTTTGAGCTCAAACTCACATCATAGTAATCATTCAACTGAGAAAAAGCCACCACCATGCAATCTACCCAACTTCTTCTATGCTGAAGGACCATTTTACAAACATTATCGTGGCCAAGGTTCAAAAAATCGCTCAGATCGGGATCTGATCGGCCGATCCGGGTCGATTTTGAGCCGATAGATCCGATCAGGGGTAATCCAGCCACCGGCTAGCATCTGGATCGGGCCAGATTGGCCGGCCGATCCGGGTGTAACGGCTGGTTTTAACTAGCCATTACTAGCCCTTGGGGGGTGCTCCCCAACGGCCAGAAACCGCTAGTTTGGGCCTTGGGGGTCTATATTAACCCCCCCAAGGCCCCCAATATGCTCCAAACTCAACTCTTGAGTTCTCCTCTCCCTCCTCTCAATATTTGGGCATTCTCTCTCTCTCGTGCTCCTTACACTTGCGAGGCGATCTCTCTCTCACAAACTCTCGGCTCAGGCACTCAACTACGAACTCTCTCTCTCTCTCTTATCCTCGCACTCTCACATAAACAGTTCTTTATTTTTGTTTGTTTATTTTTTACTTGGTTTTTTTTGTTCTAAGCACATTTCATTGCAACCATCCTAGGCATAAGACATGGCCGCCGAAGGTGGTGCGTCACGATCTTCAAGCAACCCTCCTAGCACCAATCCCACATGGGCTCATTGCACTGTCGTGAACATGGGCCGAATGAAGGTCCAATGCAAGTATTGTAACCAAACCATATCAGGTGGCGTGTGGCGTTTCAAGGAACACCTAACGGGAATTAAAGGTTAGGTGGCACCGTGTGCGAACGTTTCTTTCGAGGTTCGAGTGCAATTTCACCAATATACGAAGGAGAAAGAGACATCCAAAGCAAGCACGGCTAGAAGACGTCAAGAAATCCGAGAAGAGTCTGCTTCTCGAAGGCCCGTGGACAAGATCTGTTTATCAAGAGGTAGACAAACAATTGATATTGATGAGGATGAAGAAGGTTAGTTCAAAAACCCTACATTACTTAGCCTTAGAGAACTTATTTGATTCTTAATGAATAATATCATAAACTAAGTTTCTGCATTTTATCTATTATAGAATAATTTTGCAGGGCATTGGAAGAGAGTCGAAGGTCCTTTGTGGAAGAGGACTACTTGCGACGTACTGGCGGCACATGGGTCAAGGAAGTGGTCATGGATCTTCTGGACAAGGGAGAACAAGTGCTGGGATGCGCACAAATGTACCTGAGGTGTCTGTGGACATCCCTAGAGGCGATGATCCTAGAGTGAGACCATTGGACCCATTTCTCACTAGGAAGAAGACAAGCAATTGCCCATTACTGCAGCCTTCAAGAATTTGAAGATATATAAGGAGAAGATACAAAGAGCGACATCGAGGTGGTTCTTCTTCAGCAGCATACCAACTAATGCAGCAAAAGAATCATATTATGAATCAATGATTGAGACTATTGGTGAAGTGGGTAAAGAGGTAGAAGGTCCTATCCTTATGAGATCTACAACAAATACTTGGACTTAGAAGTTGAAGACATGAAGGGGTATGTGTCCACTTTTGAACGCATATAGTATGAGTATGTATAGATGCATGTTAATGTGTGATGGGTGGACAGATATGTACTGGGGCAAAATTAATTGTCATTATATTCTTTATTTAATAACACAGACATTATAATTTAAGTTATGGAATTTTGTAGGTATTACAAGAAGAAGTATGATAAACTTCTTAATCTACTACAAAGCGGTGACAATTTTTTGAAAGTCGATGGACACCTCCGACAAGGTAAAGAATGCAGAGTATCTATTTTAGTTGATGAATAACATGGTGGAAGAGATTGGGGAAAAAAGAATAGTCTAAGTAGTAACAAACAATGCAGTGACATACAAGTCGGCGGGCCAGATGCTAATGGAGAAAAGGGAACACTTGTATTAACGTTCCTTGTTCCGAGTGTTGCATTGACCTATATGCTGAAAGATACTTGTCAAGACCCAATGGTGGAAATGTAGTGACCACACAAGATTCATAACCACCTTCATCTACAACCACAAAACATTTTGGACCTCATGAGACGCATAACTAAGGACGGGAGTTGCTTCAGCCAGGAGTTATGAGATTTGCATCCCAATACATTGCCTTGGATAGCATAAATGGACAACGTAACAATCTTATTAGGATGGTGGCATTCGAAGAATGAGAGAATCATATGTCCAACAGCTCCTACATGGGTAAGGGAGAAGGGAAAGAAAGTGGCCAAATTTTATTCAATCGAAGCCATTTTGGAGGGGCAAGTAGTTTTGAACATAGTAGAACCACTTGTCCAAGTCTTAAGGGCGGTAGACGGGGAGAGGAGATCTAATATGGGCTACTTGTATACGAGACTATGGATCGAGTAATGGGCTCATCTAAATGAACAACAGAACGACGTATGCTAAGTGGTGGGACATCATAGACCGACAATGGAGCACACATTGCATCACGATCTTCATGTTGCGAACAAGCAAAACACCAAAACTCTTATGATTACATAATTTACATTTTACTTATAATTTCGCAAAGCATATCAAGTTCTAACATTTTTATTTTATATGTAGGGAAAATTTCTTCCACCCCCAAGACATGTATAGAACTGACAAAAGGAGTGAGAACTATGACAATGCCTCCGAAGTTTTGATTGGGGCAAAGAATGTAATCAAGCGATGCTAAACAATAAAGATAGAGCAATCATAGCATGCAAACAATGCATGACTATAGACTTCAACTCTACAACTTTGGCACTAATACAGCACAAAGGGCTACTCATTTTAAGTCCATGTTAGAACTTAGTGATTACCTTTTTGGCTCAATTTTATATTTTTGGCTCTTTTACACATATTAATTTACAGCGGATTAGTGTTGGATCATGGAAGACATACAGATATGAAGACTTAGTGTATATAGCTATTCGGGTTTTAAGCCAAACAACTTCTGTCGCAGGGTGTGAGAGGAACTAGAACACGTTTGACTTGATCCACGCAAAGCAAAGAAACCGCCTGAAGTTTGCACGTCTGGAGAAGTTGACCTTTTGTCACTATAGCATATGCTAAAGCTTAAAAACCTCCATTACTTAAAAACCTCCAATTACTTAGACAATTCAAAGAAAGAAAAATATAGAACTATAAACCACGAGGAGGTGATGTTGATACACCAGTAGTGAGACAATAAATCTCGAAGAAATATTGACGAGGAAAATCCACTCCATGCATGGTTGGATGCAACCACTTCAGTTGAACCGGAGTTCGCCCAAATGATCGTGCAGGGCTGAAGGCAAGTGAGCTTTAGTGCTTTACAATGTACATGCAACATAACATTCGACTTCGAATCATATCAAGTGTAACATTTTTACTTCTCATGTAGGTGAGCTTGATGGTGTGCCTTTGTTTTAAGAGTTCAAAACTCTCCGGCCCCATAAATGCCAAAAGAAGACTACGGGGCAAGAGTAAGGAGAAGCAAGCAACACTGCACTACCATGCTACGTTGTGGATGCTTTGGATAGAGAGAAATAATCGTATTTTTCATAGGGCTGCCAGGTGTTGGCACATAAAATATCCGACCCAAAAACCCACAAATACCCAAACCTCCATAAAAAAAGACAAAATCCCATAAATTCCCCAAAAATCCCAAAACCTCTTTTTCTAAAACCCAAAACTCCAAAATACCAAAATTGCTCACCCCCGAAAATTCACAGAAATACCCATTTCTGAAAATAACCAAATACCCAAAAAGAACTCCACAAAACCCCAAAATCCCCTAAAATACCAACATCTGAATTTTTCCAGAAATTTCCAAAACCTCCCAAAAATCACAGAAATCCTCATAAAACCCCAAATTCCAAAAAAAAACCAGAAATTCCCACACAAAAAACCCCCAAAAAAAAAACCCCACAAAAAAACCCAAAATCCACCAGTTGGAGGTACCTCAGGTGGAACACCAACCGGAGGTGGGTGCCTCCGGTTGAGCTCCAACCGGAGCCTCCCCCACCTCCTTCCAAACCGGAGGTGGGCACCTGTTGACACGGGGGAAATTTTCCTATGAAATATCGCGGTGAGATTGCGTTCATTCGTTTCGGTTCTTTATTTGTGGGTGTATTCATTTATTTTCAATGTTTTATATTTTGATATTTATGGGGGCGTGCCAGCCTGTCTAACACAGAAAAAAAAGGGTCCGCGCAATGCGAAGAAGAATTTTGGTGTCCGTGAAAGGACGGGTATGGTGTCCGTGGAACGGACGGGTATGGTGTCCGAAAAAAAGGACGGGTTTGTCCGTGAAGGACGGGTGTGTCCGCGAACGGACGGTGTGTCCGCGAACGGACGGTGTGTGTCCGCGAACGACGGGTGGCCCGTTTTTTATCTGAACTTCTTGAGTCTCATGTCTATTCTCATCAGGTGATTAGGGTAGCATGTGCTGGACCTCTGTCTCCATCGACCGGAATCGATGTTACATTTACATCGAGTTAGGACACTTGGTATTATTTGATACCGTCTAAACCCGAATACCATTTCATAGTAAAGGACGAAAAAATATACATGCTTTTTTTTTAGAAAACCCTGATTATGACATTTTTTTTCCTTTCTTTGGTTGTTTTGAAATGCTTTTTTTTTGGATATTTTATTTTTGAAATGACTGCCTTTTTGGGAGTCCAAAGTTTGATTCCTTTTGAAAGGGGAGCGGGTATATACCCGTGGACCGATTTGAGGTCCCTTTTTTCCTCCTTTTTGCAAACGGTTGGTTATGGGTTTACATTTGGGAAAATGGAGATTATTATGTGAACGGGTATATACCCGTAGATTTTGATTCTGAACTTGGGGGTGTTATAACCCAGAGCAACACTTCCGTATTAGAAGGGTGATTATGCAATTTTTATATGAGGTTCTTTTGCAATGCCGTTTCTGAGCAGAGTCCGAGTTTGAGGTAGAGTTTCTTTTTCTCCTCATTTCGTACTTGTGCGGGTCCAATTTCCGGAGATCATATGGATGTATCTCCACGGAAGTCCTTGTTATATTTGTGATTTTTGTCCGAACCATTTCCACGGTATATTTCTCGTGGAGGTGCATATGTGCTCCATTTGGGGTATCTGAGCACGGTTCCTGTCTTATTTCCCTTTTCTTTGGATGTGTGTATATTATCACAATCCCTTTTTTTATTTTTTGAATATGTCTTGGTGAATCCCCACTTAGGCAGGGTGTCCTTGTAGAGATATTTTCATATTGGCATATGCTTGTATCCATATATTCTCGGGAGAAACTTACCCAGGGACTTTGCCTTAAAGATATATGTGTATAAACACAAATTTGCACTTTGTAAATATTTCTCAACGGTATCTCCACTTGAGCAGAGTATCCGATAAGAAGGAGCCCCCCGTATGAACGGAGTCCCTTTTTTTTTTTAGAACATATACAAATGGGGCATATTTGTGATTATATAGATATATTCTCGAGCAGAGTCTCTATTTGGGCAGAGATTCCACTAAGAAATACATTTATATAAACATGGAGTTTGTGATTATACGGATATGATTTAGAGGGAACTTTGTCCGGGCAAGATTCCTCCTAAGAGACATATACGTATAGGCACAAATTTGTGATTTTATGGATATGTTCTTAGGGGAGTCTCCATTTGGGCAAGTTTCCTCTAAGAAACATATACATAAGAACATAAATTTGTGAATATACGAATATGTTCTCGGACAGAACCTCCGCTTGGGCAAGTTTCCTCTAAGAAACATATACATATAACACGAGTTTGTATTTACATGGATACGTCCCCTGAGAGAGATTTTTGCCTGGTGAGATTCTCCCTAAGGAACATATTTGTATAATTACAAATTTGTGATCTTTATATATGTGTTCATGGACGGAACCTCCACTTGGGCAGTTTCGTCTTAAGAAACATATATATAAGAACAAAATTTGCGAATATACGAATATGTCCTTGGGCAGAACCTCCGCTTGGGCAGAGTCTCCTCAAGAAAACATATACATATAAGCACAAAATCCACCATCCCAGAGACTCGCTCGATGGGCGGGGAGAACATGGGTATTTAAATACCATGTGTCCATAGAGACTCGCTCGATATGGACGGCATTTAAACTCCGGGAATATCACCCCACAGAGACTTGCTCGATGTGGGGGATGGAGATTAAGAAGGAATGCTGATGACGACACCGACCGCTCTCCTTTCCGCGCCTGGCCTATCGGGCTAAAGAAGGGGATTTGTACCTTCACACACCGGACGGGAGGGATTTGAGAATGAGAGAGGGAATGAGCAAATGCTCTTTTTTCTATTTTCCTGGGATTTTTCCAACAGGGCTTCGCCGGAGCAAGTTGAAGACCCCCTTTCCTTTGGAATAGGGGGGGTATTTATAGGGATGAACCCTTACATTGCGTGGGAGAGGAGAGAGAGGTGCCCCAACCGATGGTGACCTCATCATGAGGTCACCATCAGTTAAACCCCTAACCGATGGTGACCTCATATGAGGTCACCATCGTTAGGGAGATACCCCTTACTGATGGTGACCTCAACATGAGGTCACCATCGTTAAGGGCCACCGATGTGCTAAGAGGTGACCTCATGTTGAGGTCACCATCGTTAGGGGAGACCCCCCCTTAACCGATGGTGACCTCATTGTGAGGTCACCATCGGTTAGGGGGTCCTAACCGATGGAGAAGAGGGGAGGGGGGGATTTTGTCTATAATACCCCCCCTATACCCTCATTTTCAGACTTGTTGAGCCCGGAGGTGCTGCTGAAGTTCTGCTTTTCTTTGGAGTTTCGCCCGACTTCTCGGAGTTCTGCCCGATCGGAGGGTGCCTTTGCAAGCCTCGGAGTTCTTCCTCGAGCTTGTTCTTTGTACTTGTTCTTTGTATTCGGTCTATAGACCTTGTGCTGCCGGAGGTGCTGCTGGAGTCCGGCTCCGTTTCCTTGGTGCTTCGCCCCAACTTCTCGGAGTTCTGCCCGATCAAGGTGCCTTTGCAAGCCTCGGAGTTCTTCCTCGAGCTTGTTCTTTGTACTTGTCCTTCGTACTCGGTCTATAGACCTTGTGCTGCCGGCGGATTTTTCCGTGCTTCGTACTTTGGACGGAGACATGTTCTCCTTGTACTTTCATTTTAACCGGGACTCCGGGCACCATTTTAAGGGCCGGAACTCCCCTGCTGAATTTTGGGGAAGGATCCCGCTAATAAGTTTGTAACTTAAATAACCTTGGGGTCATTTTAAATCACAACTTTTTGGCCTCTGAGCAGGCTGCTGATAATGTTTTGTAACCAGGCCTGCTGATAACCAACATTTAATCTTCGTGGCCCAACGGCCCCTTTCATCATGTCCGCGACTCGAACCGTCGTCCGCCAAAATAGGCTTCAACTAGCCAGTCGCCGGACCATCATCTGATGGATTTTGTAATTTCCGCTGAATAAACGTGTCACACTTTTGCCGTTCAACAAATGCCCCCCGGGACACGTGTCGGAACTGAAAGTGACGACACGCGACCCGTGTAAATCCTCGCTTTGCATTCCGGAGCATTTTTGTAGTGCTTTTGTTCCCGGATTTCTGCTCAGCTGGATTTAGTGTCTTTTCCTTCTTCTATTTCCTTTTTGTTTTACTGTGGTTTCCCAGGCTTTCACATGCCTTTCAAGAAAAATTACTTGGCCCGTGACAACCACAGCCAGAAGACCCGTGACGGGGTTGTTCCGAAAGGAATTATGATGCCTGCCTTGGCGAGCCTCTATTACTGAAGCCAATTTAGCTTCTCTGGATAGTGGTTACCATGTAGTAGCAACCCTTAACCCTGAGGGTCTTGCTCCAAACGGCTCAGTGGATTACTCCCGCATTTGTCTTCAAAAGGGGACTTATCATTATACGCGGAGAGGAGGCTATCCAAGCCATTTCCCATCTGACAGGGAATATTTTTCCTTCATCCAGGGGTTCATCCCACCCAATATGTCCGAGAATGATCCCTGTATTTCAGCCGAGAGAAGGTATCTGGAATTTGCCATTTTAAGGTTCCGGGATAGCCTCCTGGGTACCTGTGCCTTTTCCTACCCCAGTTTTCCTCTGGATATATGCCTTTGAAGAGGATGCCGACGGCTGATAACCTTGGCCCTTATAATCGTGACCTTGATTGTTTATACGGTCACGGAAGCTGTCCCCTGTTATCTGGAACTTGCAGAATCGCCATACAACTGCGATGGAGATCAATGGCACTTATTTGATGCCAGGTGATTCCCGGTATGCCGCTGGAAGTCATGACATCCGATGTCTTTTGGATCGATTATTGATTTCACTTCTCCCAGCTGGTATGGCCACTGGTCAGTTGTATCTTCTCATATCTTTCGTTATGGGGCCACAGAGTGGTTGACCGGTGTTTTGCACCATTATGGCGAATCTTGAAGAAATCTGGTATCTATGGAGCTGTTGAGGCAGCTTTATATGATATCCCTGTTACACAGGTGTTCTCTCCGAGGTTTGGTGGAGAGATTTAGCCCCAGATGGAATACCTTCGGGACGGCTGAGGGTGAAACTTCCATTGACTTATGGGGTTTTCACCAAATTTCAGGCCTGCCGATATCTGGGCTTCTTTATGAAGAAATTGTATTGGATGACTTGCACAGCCACCGCAGCAATGGCTCTGGCCAGTATTTCTATCCATATAGCCTCCGTTTCCTGACAAAAGTATGGCGGGACCTAGCCCGTGTCGGGAAAACAGACAAAGCATCCTCTCATCTTCCTCAACTATAAGAGTCAGTCAGAATGCCTGGCTTCGATATTTTTATAATGGGCCATTTTGCTTCTTCGAGGGCTTTTCAGTTGAGGGTCGCTGTTTAGAAGAATATCAGCAACTAGAAGTGAAGAAGCCTTCCCGGGGACGATTCATTTGTGCCCCGAAGGATATGGGTTGGAACCCTCGGCGGCTACCTGACCGCACTTATTTGGCCGCTTACTTAGTTTACTGGCTGTCCAGCTTTGTGGTTCCCCATGGCGAGGAAGAATATATTCGGCCAGGCCTTATTTATCCTGCTTGCCTTCTGGCAGAGGGCCGTCAACTTGCTTTGGCTCCTGCAGCACTAGCAAATATATTTCACGGGCTGGGATCGTTGAGTTCACATCCCAGTCCCCGAGATCGGAGGTGCAGCTACCCACCCATTACTTGAGTGCTTGGGCCGGCCTCTTGCTGCCTAGTTTGTGTCAGACAATTGATTTGCCTCCCCTTCAGCTCCATTATATTTTAATGTTCCGGAATCGTCCAGCTGGAGATCCACTGACAGAGCTGATGAGTACTAGATCCAGTTTATCTTTTCTGCCGAACAATGAGCAGGGGCTACTTCAATTTGACAATGCATCCCGGGGAACCAGGCCTTTCTGCACCCAGACCTCCGACGGGACACAATATTATTCAGCAATAGCAATAGCCCCAGCCAATCTGTGTATCAGGACTGGCTATGCTGTATTCGGCCCGGAGTATTGGTGTATCGCGTGGGATCGACTCTTATCACTGAGCCTTATTATCCTTCGCGATTTGCCAGAAATTTTGGGTATGATCATCTATCCCGCCACCTGCGGAATTTCCATTGTCACTTCGACTCCAACGCGGTCATGATGTTCACATGACGGCAGCAAGTTGGTGGAATTATTTCCGTCGTCCTGAAACAGGTTCAGCATGTGCCCTTCCTGCGCCAGGAATGACGGGACATATGGATATCTTTTATGCCAGATGGTGGTTTGACCGGAGCGGTATTTTCCGACTCTCCCCTGGCAAAATAAGGGAGAGGGAGGACTCTCGGCTTGTGCAGTACAGCTTGTCCCCGTTTCATTGACGAGGCATATCTTAACCGGCACTTTTCCAGCATAGCAGCTTCATATAAGAGGCGTTGATGCCAGTGTGTCACATAATACCAAGGCCGAAAATGACAGGTTATTATCAGGGGAAACCGCTCCTGGCACCCATAGAGCTGTTTTGGACAAAAGCCCCGGTCGCCAGCGATGATTCTTCATCATATTGCTGGTGGAATCATTTATTATCTGACTGCGGTCACTCTCCTACAGTACCTTTGTCGACAAAGTTACCTCCAGAGAGCATCGGCCATCCCGGATGGACACGATGGGAAAGACATCTTATTAATGTAATTGGCAATATTGGGCCTCTGGAATATATCCCTCGGCTGGAAAATGCCAAGACATTTCAAGATGTTCAGGATATATGAAGAGAGTGGGGAAGCTTGTAGCACCACCTTCCTTCAGCTGGTACCAAAGCCTTTATCAGAGTCAGCACGTAAGCCACCCCTCTTTCCCTTCTTCTTCCCTTTTTTTTCTTTTTTTTTTTTATATGGTGACCTTGTCTTCCAGCTACTCCCGTTTTGAGGATTAACGGGGATAGGGGCACGGGACTCGCCCCGGCGCTCCTTCTTCCTCTACCAATAGAAGAGCTGAGAAGGCCAAAGAGGTTGCATATGCCTCCTCGAGCGGTATACTCTTTTGAGATTCCCCGCCTCTCTTTTTTTTTCATCAGTTCTCATATTGATTTCTTCCATACTTTTCTGCACTAGATGATGAAACTGATGAGGCGGGCGCCGGGTCACCCCTTCCAGATGAGTGTGGTTCTCCGCCCGAAAGTCCCTCTATTTTTCATAGAGAGGGAAACGGGAGCACTCTGCAGGCTATGGCAGATCCTTTGCCCGGAGAGGGGACTGATGGTGCTCCCTCTCCTTTTGCATTTTCTGGGGTGGTAGAAGCCGATGTTGACTGCCCAGGATTCACATATGCTGAACTGGGAGCTTCAGAAGGAGAGTATTCTTCTGCCCCCGTTGAGGTCTATATCCCGAGACCTGTGGAGGAGCCTCCTGTAGGGACGACTTCTTTGGTGAGCCGATTTTCTCAAGCTCGTATATAGTTTTTCATGACATATTTCTTTTTATGACGAATCCTCCTCCCTTGCTGTATTTGCTTTTAAAAGGGGCAGAATTCTGTGATCAGTTGTTTGGCTGGGGAACGACAGATTCATATTCTGTCTCAGGGGCGAACTTCTCCATCCCGAGTTGGGGAATTTCAATGAGCCCGTTTTTGGACTTCCCAGCTCAATCCGCCTTTCAAGTGGGCGATACCACAAGTGGAGGCGGAGGTCTTCACCAAGCAGATCCTGCCTATGTTCCTCCAACCTCCCATATGATGGGGAACAATTTTATGCAACTTCGCCATATTTTCCCAGCTCCTTTCAAGATCCGCATCCTGGACCATCCAATCTCGCTCACCTTCAGAATCTGAGGCTGAGGAGGAAGGCGAAATCCCCGCCCCAGGTGAGAAGAGCCGAGCTTTATGCCTTGCATTTTTGACTTGGTGTTTTATCAGCTTTGTCTTGCTAACAGCCTTTTTCTTGCTGCTGATTTCTTTTTCGGGCAGACATTGTGCCGAATCTTGACGAGGAGAACTCTCCACCCTTGGAGGTTGGTGCTCCCCCCGAGCATGGTATAAGATGGCCTGAAGGGACGCAACCAGCCCCGCATTTTGCTGATGATGCTGCTGGG
>JACBKR010005182.1:0-19718 GCA_014218235.1 Colocasia esculenta
CGTCGTTGGTCTGGCCTTGTGCGGACTCGTGCTTCTGGTGGTTTTCGTTTCGGTGTTCTCTCAGTTCTGTAGTCCGTTCCTTGGTGCCAGTCTGTGGTGGCACACGGCGTGTATGGTTTCCCGACCTCGCGATGTGTCCGGGGTCCAGGGTGGTTCTACTTGTGGGCCCTCGACCTTGAGGAGGTCTGAGGTGGCCGTGCTTGTGGTGAGATGTCGTTCTCACCTGGTTGTCATGGTCTCGGTGGGTGTGCCGAGGGTTGCTTCTGCTTTGTGCCCAACTCCATTGGTTTCTGCGGGAGTCGTGTGTGTGTCACGACCTTGGTTGGTGGTTGTGGCGTTGCACTTTTCTATTCCACGTCCTTGTAGTACCATGCTGTAGGTGTTCCTCGCTTTACAGCTTTCTAGTGTAGTTCCTATTTTCAGAGTTCATGCTGCTCTGGCTGGTGAGGGACTGGTAATCCCTACTGGGCCTTGTTCACAAGGCTCACTCCCCCTACTCTCTTCAGCTAGGGGCTCGTCGTCGCGAGAGCTCGGTGTCGGACGGGTTTGCGGAGGCGGCTGTGGTGCCGTGTGCTGTAGCAGCAGTTAGAGCGAGTGTTGTGAACTCTTGTACCTGAGTGAGTAGAGAGTTTGTGCTTTGCAAGTTCTCGGAGTATGCCCCTTAAGGACTGCACCTTTCTTCTTGTACCTGTGCTTTTACTTGGGACATGTTGTACAGACTTTTGTATATTGTATATCTTGTTATAGTTTTTTAAATTCAGTACATATCTACTAGACTATTCTTCTACCCTTCTGGGTTCGCGGACTATGGGTGGCAGTGCGAACTTCGGGGTCCTGGCGGGGGGGGGGGGTCCGGGAGGTCGGGTCGTTATAGTGCCTAAGCCTTTCAGCCTTGAGCATGAGACTTACAGAACAATCATGAAGTTGTCTATCAAGCAATGAAGCTACCCACATAGCATGAAGATGTTGGAACCCCTAGAGCTGAAAGGAATGATGTCGTGACAGAAATCTAAAAGACATCAACATCCAAGGCTCAAACGCATTGAAGGATCGAGATAAGGTGATGACAAGATCTAGAGGGGGGGGTTGAATAGATCTAATACAATTAACGCGGAAGCTTAAGAAATTAAAAATTACTTCTAATCAGAGATCAAATCACCTAATTAATTTACTGATCTGAAGTGTGATTTGGGTGTGTGAGCAAATCAATTAGTTGTGTGGACGAAATCCCTATGCATGCATCTAGCGAGATACAAAGGCAAACCACAATTCAAACCAATGCACAGAGGATTTTTAGGTGGTTCGGAAATCACCTCCAGTGACTCCTACGTCCACCCCTCACACAGTGAGGCCACACTACTCAAAAACTCTGAGTACAACTCACACAGGAGCACGACGACTCCAAACACCCTTGAGCACGACGGCTCAAGAAACACCTGGAGCACGACGACTCCAAACTGAGCACGACGGCTCAAACAACAACCGGAGTACGACGACTCCAAATTGAGACGACGGCTCAAACCACACAGTGAGTACGACGACTCACAAACTAGAGCACGACGGCTCACATTACAACTTGCTAGAAAAACACAAGACTAAGATCCTCTAGCAAGAGATCTAGTCCAACCAGAGTTAATTCATGAGACTCATGCAACAACTCATGCATAATCTCAGAATCACTCAGAAGAGAAAAAGGAACATGAATATTGATTGATAGATTCTTCTCTTCAGATGTACCCTTGTAGAAGGTCGAATTTTGAAGTGCTTTAATCTTTGGAAGTTCCTGAACGATGCTCTGCAATTTGATCTTCAGGATCTTCTTGAATCTTCACAGAAATCGGCTTCTACTTGATCTGCTCCTTTGAAGTCGATGCTAGTGCTTCATGTTGATCAGACTTCTATCCTTGTGCTTGGAGGAGGATGAATTGAGGTGTAGAAAACAGGAGGGAGCAAAACAGGGAGGAGGAACCTTCCAGCCGCCAACCGGATCTCTTGGAGGCTGTGAAAAGGGTTCTTCTTGGATGAGTGCCCTTAAGGAGGGTATTTATACCCTAAATATCTGAAGGGTACCCTTGGGGTACGAGGGCACACGATCCTAGGATGATACACCATCGCCCTAGGTGACACGTGGCAAACATCCAATTTAAGTTGCAATCTTTCCGTAGTGTGTGACCTGCCCTGGTGGTGGTGTCGACACACTGTCCCAAATTGAGAACAGGATGTTCTGGGAACAAGGTCCCGTGTCGACCTGCTCTGGTACTGTGTCGACCTGCTGTCCCAAATCTACAAACAGGCTGTTCTGGGAACTGAGTCCAGTGTCGACCTGTCCTGAGAGTGCGTCGACCTGGGTAGACTAATTTCTGGAATTTGCAACTCGTGTCGACCTACTTTCTGACTAGTGTCGACACAGTCTCAACTTTTCTTCAGATTTTTACCTTGAGATCTGAGGTGTTGTGTCGACACCATTGAGGGGTGTGTCGACACACTTTTACAAAAAAATGTTTGTACCTGAAGAATAAACACATATATCATTAGTAAAATTTTATTATAAGTACAAATGATAAGTGTGCTTGAAACATGCTTTTTGAATATAATTCTCAGGTAAGGTGTGTTATCATGTTTCAATTATTTTGCAATAAAATCACATTTGTCATCATCAAAATAGGAGGAAAAATGATATGAAATTACACTCAACCCAACAATCTCCCCTTTTTGATGATGGCAACATTAAATCCATATGACAATAAGGTTTGATGAGATGTGATTTTGAGCAATTTTTGGTTATTCAATGTCTTCATTTTTGTTCATGTTTATGCTTGTTAAAGACCTTTAAATATGGCTCATTCACAATTGATGGTTGTACTAAAGAAGTACAAAGTAACTTGAAGTAAGTTAGTGCATAAAGAAGGTCAAGCAACTTGACAAGCATTCATTCATTCACATTCACATAAAGATTTTCAATCACATTGAAGACACAATTGAGAAAATCATTCAAGCTAAGCAGAAGCATTTCATGTCATTCAAGAGAACCATTACAATCATTCCAAAAGATTACAAACATTTATTGTTCTTTCTTTCTTTCCCCTTTGACATCATCAAAAGAAAAATTACATTAAGTAGAAGATGGAGGAGGAGGAGGAATGGGAAGTAAAATGGTCTCAATGTCAGACAGTCTTTTCTCCATGAAGGTCAAGTTGGACTTTATTTGATCTTGAATTGTTGTGAGTTTTGTGTGCAAGAAGTGTTCCATTCTGTCTGAATTGTCTATCAAGGTAGCTTGAATTCTTGCTAGATCAGCTGCAATGGGTTGTGAAGAGGAAGATGATCCAGCTGACCAGCCAGGCCTTTGCATGATCTTGAATTCTTTTGTCAAATCAGATATCTGTGTATCAATGTGTGCATTGAAGTTCCTCATGCTCTCCAAGTCATCCACAAAATGAGCAAAAGACAGTCTAGTGCTGGTGATCTCATGTAATGTCTACTTGGTGTTGAAAACATCAGCTTAGGAATTTGCCAAAATTCCCTGAAGAACTATCTCCAATTTTTGCTGGTGCTCCTTCAGCTGTAATGAGGCATCTGCCATTGTACCAATTAATCTGTTGAATCTTTGAGCTGCATAGTCTGAGGCAGCTTTTTGTTCTATGAATTTGGCAGATACAGTGTTCTCCAATCTTTGAATCCTCAACTCAAATGATTCTGACATGGTTTGAATGGAGGAGTTCAAGGTTTCAAATTTGTCATTAAGAAGGAGAACAACTCTGGTGGAACAGAAGGCCCACCAGAGGATGTGGATGGTTGAAATGTGAGTTGTGGAGATAAATGTTGAAACTGAGGTGAGGTGTGGTATGTAATGGAATGTCACCTTCAGTTGGGACTTGAGGCTGATCCTCATTCAATGGAGGCTGATCCTCTTGACCTTGGGGCTGGTCCCCTTCAGCTGGAGGCTGGTCCTCTTGAGCTTGGGGCTGGTCCCCTTGATTTTGAGGCTGTTCCTCCTGAGCTTGGGGCTGGTCCCCTTGATCTTGAGGCTGTTCCTCTTGAGCTTGAGGGGCCTCAACCACAACTGGCCCTCCTTACTTGAGTACCCTCCAGTCTAAATCCCATGAATTTCTGAATATTCTTAAAGTATAGATGTTGGGCTTAGGGATAGACTGGGATTTCTCATTCTCCAAGGGCACACCAAAGTGCTGGAACACTGAGGTCAGATGTGCACCATAAGGAAGAGATCTCTTGAGGTCTTTCCTTGTTGTTTCAGATATGATTTGATACATTATTACATGGAGGTTGATTTTGATGTCTTTTACCATGCAATAAAGAATGAACCTCTCAATGTCTGTAAGTCTGTCTCTTCCACCACCTTGAGGGGTAATAATTGTGGTCAATATGTGGTGGATGACTCTCAACACAGGGGGAAAGGTATTTGTGTTGAATCTGGTAACATGGGTTTGTTTTGGATCAGAGGCATCAGCAGGAAGGCCTGTCAAGATGGAATAGGCTTCATGTAGATCAAATTCAAAGTCATGATAATCTGCCCCTTCATCTGGTACTTTGAAAATTGAGGCAGCTTTATCAGTTGGCATGTCAATAACTATGCCCTTAACCTTTGATTTATACCTTCTTCTGTGCATTTCAGGTTTTTGTAGAATTCCCTAACAAGTCTTGGATAACTGATTTGAAATTCAGAAATAAATGGTAACCAAGATTGAAAGGAGAAATAGGTCTGAATTTCTGGAAATGTGTTGCTAGCTGAATATCTGATAAATTCACTATCTGGGCTTTAGAATAAGCTTGGCTTCACTGGTTGTGTCTTGAGACTTGGAAGACTCTGAAGATGATGATGATGACTCTGAAGAGTCTCCAGAAGGGGAGCCCGGATTCTCTGGTCTAGAAACCCTACCTCTGCCTGAAGAAGAGGGTCTACCTCTCTTGGCTGCTGGCTTAGGTGCAGAGGAGGACCCTGGTTGCTCTGCAGGGTCATTCCTTCTTTTGGTTCTTCTTTCGAACTGAAGAACAACATCCTCTGCCGGAACTGGCCTGGACGAAGCCTGAGATCTTGCTCCACGGCGAGGACCCATCTTTCTCACCATGGTTACAAGAATGGAGTGGAATCGGGATTTGATGAAGGAGAAGAGAGATGATTGAGAAAGGGTTTTGATCGAGGGAGAAATGTGTGGATTTCTTGCCGGAATGAGAAGAAGAGCATCGTCGGGTCGACCTGATGCCTAAAAGGGGTTTGCAGTGGTGCAATACCCCGCAGGAACAACAAGGCTTATCCGGAGCCCACGATTTAAAAGGTTCTGGCAAGAGGGCAGTGTCGACACAAGGAAAGTAGTGTCGACCTGACCTAGGAGTGTGTCGACACGGGATAGGATGGTGTCGACCTGGCCTATGAAAATTTTTGATTTGAGTTTTGAAAAAATTTGTGAGCTTTTGGGATAACTTTACAATGATAATCAGTGGGAGGAATGATCATTTCAAGGATATTTAAGAGACTAAAAAATTCATTTGTTAAATTTTTTGAAAAGATTCAACACAAATCAAGTTTTACACAATATCCGACAGGATATGAGCATTCAGTGACTTAAGTCCTGAAAATGATAATTTGAGGGATATAAGACATTTAACAATCAACTACACACTACTATATTCTTCAATTCCAAAGAAGAAAAAAAATCTTTTTAGACTAAAATCAAGTGTGTTGACATTAAACAATTTTTAAGAACAAATTGATGATGGATAATAATGATTCTTCAAAACAAATTCTCCAATGACATACACATATTGTTTTGAAACAAACTATCAAATGTGATATATCTTTTTCACTCAAGAACTAATGCTTTTCACACACTATAGTCCCTGGATACTGAAGATTTATTCATTATCAAGTCTCAAAGGGTAAATGATGACCTTTTGACATGAAAATATACGTTTATCAGACGCCAATATTTCCAGTTACTCAGTCATCATCAAAAATTACATAATTATTTTGTTTTGCATTTATTTTGATTTTTAATCCCCTTTGAACAGAGATAGCATTAGTGCCTCATGACATGCATGGCACTTCATTCATTGTGAGGTGTGCAGTTTCTCAGCACATGTGCCATTGCTCTGTTGAATTGATAAATTTTGGAGAATTTTTGACAAAAAGACATCATCCATATCCAACTTCAATTGCAAACAAAAATATGTTTTAAAAAATCAGAACACACAATATCCTTCAGTCTTAGAAAGAAATTTAAATTTCTATAGTTTTGAAAGAATATAGGTGAGAGTTGACAAATGAATGTAGAAGATCACTCAAAGGATCATTTTTAGACTCTAGACACCTGAATGAGGACATCATGTAAGGAAATTGATGTAGTGCAAGAAGAGTTTTGAATTTTTCAAAAGATTTGACTTGTGAATTTTCTAGCTCCCCCTGAGATGAGAATTTCAACCACTTTTCATCAGAATAAAGATATGCAAGTTTTGAAATCAGGAATGATTCTCTTTAAACAATAAAAGCTCCCCCTCAACAATTGCATTTTCATCTCTTGGTACTTGGCGGAGACATATACTCTCGCATAGTGAAAGTGTCCAGACAAGCATAACTTGTCCTTCTTCAAATCACCATTTTATATACCAAGAAGTTCAACACAATGTGAGGTGAAGAGTTCATTGTTAAAAAGAGATAGAAGTGAAATGGAGAGAGATACAATGAATCAAGGAAGCAAATGAATATGATAATGCAAAGAACTCCCCCTCAGAATATGCTAACACTCAACCCAATCCCAATGGACATTTACCAAGACCAAGTTCTCTCCTTAAGGATGAGAATCTACTGTCAGGAAGGGTTTTGTGAAGATGTCAGCAATTTGTTTTTCTGATTCTATGAAATGGAGTTCAAAAGATTTCTTTGCTACCTCATCTCTCAAGAAATGATAAATCAAACATGAAAGAATATTTCTTCAGCATTTCACACAAGGATTCCTTTGGCTCACTTTCCATAAGATATATATATGATTTTAAATGATCATACATGCAATTCAGATATGTTCATCCAAAGTAGTTTGCACCGATAGAATATGAACATGATCAAGCATGCATTAACAGGCAATTTATTAATCAAAATTTTTGCATCTTTTCAAATTTACTCCCCCTCAATTAATGCATGGAATGAAAAGGTTAGCATGCAATTCACACATGATTATGAGCACAATTAGCTTTAAACAACACATGACTTTTGGTACTTGGCGGAGTATTTTACTCACGCATAATGATAGTTTCCAAACAAGCATAACTTGTTTTTCCACATATCATCATTTGATATACCAAGAAGTCAAAGCAATTAGTGTGCACACAGACTCATGGGAACAGTTAAGCATGCATGACAACATAAACATGATTCCAATTGTTATGACATAAAGTTCATTGTGGGAGTAGCATTGAAACACATTTCTCATTGTTCAGATAAAGATTAACATTCATTTCAATTCAATCAATTCAAGTTTGAAATGCTAAAGAGATTTTACCTGAACAATCTTCATTTCTTTCTTAAAGATTTTACCTGTGTTCTCCAGCCATTTCTAGTCTTGCACAGCCAATATCTTGAATCCATTTACAGTGTATGGCTGCAAGACTTCTCAGCTTGCTGATCAAGCTGGTTTTGGGACCCACACTTGTTTGGGTCCTGCAATGAAATCAATGTTAGATTGCAACAAAGATTTTGAATCCAAAATGTTTTTAATTTTTGTATAGATGCATTTCCTTCATTGATAGAACTATGAACAGAATTAGTTCCAGATTTTCTTTTTGCCTTGATCAATGCATCTATGTTTTCATGAAGTTTTCTATTTTTTGGATTTTTAATATGAGCAGAAACAGAATGATTTTGTGCAACATTCTATGCCTATACACATGGAACTTCTGAACATTTTCAGTATGAACATGATGTTTATTCCTATGTGTATGAGCATGTGCATTAGACTGGAATTTTTGAGCATGCACAACAAAATCATTTCTGTACCAACAGTCCCTAGAAATATGACCAATTTTATGACAATGAAAGCATTGGACTGATTTGGCATGTTTATTGAAATTTTTATTTCTATTCCAGCAATGTTTGGCAAGATGACCAGGTTTATTGCAATTAAAGCAAATAAGAGCATTTCTTACCTGATCTTACCTTGGCATGTATGCATTTGCTGGAATCTCCTTTTCATGTGAGGAGGCTTACCATGAAGAGAAGGAGGTATCTTCTGGTGGCTCTTGGCATGATGTGAATTTGGAACTTGCCTTGGAGCTTTTTGAACTGCTGGAGAAGTTAGATGAATCTTCTTGACAGAGGCATTTTTCTTCTTCTCTTTCTGTTTCTGAACAAGAACTTTCACTAGTCTTTCATTAGAAACATCAAGGTTCTTGTTCACAGCAGTTTTAACAGAAGTTGTTATGTTTTCTTTTCATTTTTCTTATTTTTAACAGAAGCAAGACTTGAGTTCTTCAAGTTATTTTGAATCTTCTGTTTTTCAGCTCTTAATGCAACAACTTCTTTTTCTGAAGTTTGAAGCTTGTTTAGCATGACATCCAAACCATTTTTCATCTTGATTTTTCATTCTCAAATTGAGCAATTTGTTTTTCCAAGTCAGAAATTTTATTACTCAAATTACTACATTCATTGTCCAATGGTCTGTCATGAAACAAGCCTTCAATCTTCCTTTTTAGATGATGATTTTCTTCAACAAGTTGTTTGCACTTCTCATTTATTTGATGATCATGAGCCATGTTGGAAATTGTTTGTTTAATTGATCATTATCAAATTGGAAGTTTTCATTGAGATCAATCAATTTTCCATTTTCCTCTTCCAGATCAATAACTTTTGTTTTCAATAGCTCATGATTGTCCTTCAATCCAATCAATTTATTTTCACAGATTTGGACTTCATCTTCTAAATTTTCTTTCTCAGAATTTAATCTTTCAACTTCATTTTTCAAATTCTCAATTTCTTCTGAAGGACATTTATCATTTTTCTGGAGCAATTCAATTGTATTTTTCAATTTTCACTTTCTTTATGGCAATGATTTAAACTCTTTTCAATCTTTATTTTTAGTGTTTAGCTTTGCATTAAGATTTTGCATCTTTTTACAGAATTCAATCAATTCAGCATAAGACATACTTTCATCTTCATCAGAATCAGAATTGGAATATGCAAATGGATCTGGAGATAATTTACCTGACCTTTTAGATCCATTTGAACTCTTATGTTCTGAAGAGGATGAAGCATGCTCTGAGCTCTTAGAATGTGCTGTCAGAGCCATATCCTTATGAATTGTTGATTTTCTGGATTCATTGAGGCTCCTCTTTGCCATTAAGTACTTGTGAATTTCTTTTGCTCTGTGCCTTTGTGAGTCCTTTGAGAGATCCAATGAAGATAAGCTTGAGGATTTCTCTGAAATTATAACAGGAGATTCATGCAGATTAAATAGATTTGCCATTATATCAAGACTCACAAAAGACTGTTAGATCTAATCACAATGAATCAATGTGACAGGAATTAGATCTAACAATTAGATTGGTTAATCTGCTCTAATGCCAAAGGAGGAATCAGAGCGATTAACAACACACAGATCAAGCAATTTACACAGAGATCAGCCAGAAGCAATCAAACCAGATCAGTAACAGACAATAACCGCTCTGATACCAATTGAAGGATCGAGATAAGGTGAGGACAAGATCTAGAAGGGGGGGTTGAATAGATCTAATACCAATTAACGCGGAAGCTTAAGCAATTAAAAATTACTTCTAATCAGAGATCAAATCACCTAATTAATTTACTGATCTGAAGTGTGATTTGGGTGTGTGAGCAAATCAATTAGTTGTGTGAACGAAATCCCTATGCATGCATCTAGCGAGATACAAAGGCAAACCACAATTCAAACCAATGCACAGAGGATTTTTAGGTGGTTCGGAAATCACCTCCAGTGACTCCTACGTCCACCCCTCACACAGTGAGGCCACACTACTCAAAAACTCTGAGTACAACTCACACAGGAGCACGACGACTCCAAAACCCTTGAGCACGACGACTCAAGAAACACCTGGAGCACGACGACTCCAAACTGAGCACGACGGCTCAAACAACAACCGGAGTACGACGACTCCAAATTGAGCACGACGGCTCAAACCACACAGTGAGTACGACGACTCACAAACTAGAGCACGACGGCTCACAGTACAACTTGCTAGAAAAACACAAGACTAAGATCCTCTAGCAAGAGATCTAGTCCAACCAGAGTTAATTCATGAGACTCATGCAACAACTCATGCATAATCTCAGAATCACTCAGAAGAGAAAAAGGAACATGAATATTGATTGATAGATTCTTCTCTTCAGATGTACTCCCTTGTAGAAGGTCGAATTGTGAAGTGCTTTAATCTTGGAAGTTCCTGACGATGCTCTGCAATTTGATCTTCAGGATCTTCCTTGAATTCTTCACAGAAATCGGCTTCTACTTGATCTGCTCCTTTGAAGTCGATGCTAGTGCTTCATGTTGATCAGACTTCTATCCTTGTGCTTGGAGGAGGATGAATTGAGGTGTAGAAGCACAGGAGGAAGCAAAACAGGGAGGAGGAACCTTCCAGCCACAACGGATCTCTTGGAGGCTGTGAAAAGGGTTTCTTGGATGAGTGCCCTTAAGGAGGGTATTTATACCCTAAATATCTGAAGGGTACCCTTGGGGTACGAGGGCACACGATCCTAGGATGATACACCATCGCCCTAGGCTGACACGTGGCAAACATCCAATTTAAGTTACAACTTTCCGTAGTGTGTCGACCTGCCCTAGTGGGGTGTCGACACACTGTCCCAATTGAGAACAGGATGTTCTGGGAAAGGTCCGTGTCGACCTACTCTGGTACTGTGTCGACCTGCTGTCCCAAATCTGCAAACAGGCTGTTCTGGGAACTGAGTCCAGTGTCGACCTGCCCTGAGAGTGCGTCGACCTAGGTAGACTAATTTCAGGAATTTGCAACTCGTGTCGACCTGCTTTCTGACTAGTGTCGACACAGTCTCAACTTTTCTTCAGATTTTTACCTTTGAGACTGAGGTGTTGTGTCGACACCATTGAGGGGTGTGTCGACACACTTTTACAAAAAAATGTTTGTACCTGAAGAATAAACACATATATCATTAGTAAAATATTTTATTATAACTACAAATGATAAGTGTGCCTTGAAACATGCTTTTTGAATATAATTCTCAGGTAAGGTGTGTCTATCATGTTTCAATTATTTTGCAATAAATTCACATTTGTCATCATCAAAATAGGAGGGAAAATGATATGAAATTACACTCAACCCAACACGGATATCTTTCAAACAGCTAGCTGCCAACGGTTAGATTCAAATGGAAGATATTTGAAACTTATATATATAGAACAAAAGTTCAAACCAAAAAAAGATAGAACACAAGACATAGACATACACTCCACTCGATTCTGAAAGCCAAAGCAAGAAGTGCCATTACAACAAGAGAAAGCTGCTCATCAGTCTCGACTTCCTTACTGCTCATTGGTTTCAAGAAGTCTTGTCCTCCTAGGTGGCGGTCCATATTGCAAATCTCTCTTTATCCACCTTCTTAGTTTCAGAAAGAGCTAGAGACTCATTTTCATTTGCTTCTCCTTCTTATTCTCTATGTTTGCTTATTCTGTTGAGCAGACACACAAGTGTACTGTTCACTTCTGTGTAAGATAACCTGCAGGGGGTTTGTTTTCTGCAGTGCCCCTCTTGTGATGGGAAGACCTACAAGTGTAGGTAGTCATTGTACTCTTTGTCAAGGGAAGACTGGACGTAGTATTGTAATTGGGATTGTAATACCTCTCAGGTTTGAGAGAAGGCCAAGTATTCTTGGCAGTTAGTGAAATTCCAAGTGGTTTCTTGGGGACTGGACGTAGGACTTCCATGTGGGAAGGGCCGAACCAGGATAAAATTTTTGTGCATTTTTGTGTGATTGATTCCGCCAAGTTTCACTTGTTCACACACATCACACTGATTCCTAACAACTCTATTAAGTGTTATCTAGTTTTCAGATAATTTTTAAAGCGCAAGAAGTCCTATTCACCCCCCCCCCCCCCCCCTCTAAGACAATTATAGTGCCATCTCGATCCAACAAGTGGTTCAGAGTGAGGTCGTCTCAGAAGAATCGAAAGATTTGAGAAGAGATGGCAGTTGAAGCTCACAACTAAGAAGGTTAGTTAGTCACCAGACCACCATTCTTCGATGGTGAGGATTACCAATATTGGAAGATGAGAATGGAATGCTTCATTCGAGTCACAGACTTTGATCTGTGGCAGGTAATTGAAAAAGGTGATTTTACTATTGTTGTTGTACCTTTTGCAGCTGATAAAGGTAAATTATCTCTAAATTATAATGCCAAGAATTATCTATGCTATGCTTTTTCCAAAGAGAATTCAATAGATTATCTGTATGCAAAACTGTAAAAGAAATGTGGGATAAGTTGCGGGTAACATATGAAGGAACTAATAAAGTTAAGCAAACTATAATAGACATTCTTGTTTCACAATATGAACAATTCAGAATGTTACCAAATGAAAATATCACTCAAATGTATAATAGATTTTCAATAAAGTAGTTGGTTTAAGTTTTGTTGGTAAGGATCTTTCTGATGAAGAAACTGTCAGAAAAATTCTCAGATCATTAACTCATTCATGGACCCCTAAGGTCACTGCTATTGAAGAAGCTCATGATCTAGCAAAACTTCCCATTGATAAATTAATTGGTTCACTAATGGCTCATGAAATCAATATGGAAAGATTTTCTGAAAGTACTTCAAAAATAAAAATGCCAAATTCCTTGAAAGTTGCAGATTTCTTCTTCTTCCGAGGATTCAAAAGAGAGATCAGAAGAAAGTGATGATGAAGCTTTGCTGTCTAGAAGACTCCAACGAATTTTTGCCAAGAAGAAGAAATTTGGCTCCATGAAATATTTCAAAAGGTAAAAAAAGAAAGAACCAATCTGTTATGAGTGCAATCAACTTGGACATTACAAATTAGAATGTCGTTAGCTCAAGAAGAAAGACTCAGCTGATAAATTTGAGAAAAAAGAAAGGAAAATTCAAAAAGTACAAAAAGAAGGCAATGGCTGCAGCATGGGACAATGAAGAAGTCACAAGTTTAGATCCTTCAAGTTCAGAATCAGAAGAAGAGGAACAAGTCAATGTAGCCCTCATGGTAGGACTAGACTAGGTAAATTCAGAAACCTCCTTTACATCATGTTCTGGATCTGACTCTGACAATATAGAGGATGCATTAATGAACTGTATGAAAAATATAAAACAGTAGTTAAAAAGATGAAAATAGTTAAGTTAAACCTGCTGAATCAAGAAAAATCCAACACTTCTCTAAAAAATGAAGTAGAAAAGTAGGACAAAGTTTAACTGAAACTAAAAGATCAAATGAACTACTATGTGAAGACTTAAAGAATAAAAACAGTAAAATCATGGAACAAGAATCAAATTTAAAAGAATTAAAAAATGAAGAAAAATTAAGAGTAGAAAAAAACTATCTAAGAACACTATTGTGATATCTTGAAAATTCTTTATAGTTTTAATTTCAATTAATGCCTATTTTATTGTGTATTTAAAATTTCTGTTTATAGTTTAGTATGTTCTAGTGTGGAATGGTCTGTTCTCAGGTTGATGTAGAGTTGACCTCTGTTTCTGACGGCAACATCGATTGCCGTCAACAACAGGGTAACTACAACATCTCTTGCCGTCAACTTCAGGTAAACGTCCATATCGATTGACGTCTACTCTGTGTAAACAGCAGAAAACCTTGATGTCTACTTCTTCTAGAACTGACAGCAAGATTCTCGCAGTCTAGCTCTGGTGAAGTTATGGTAAGGGGCTAGAAATTAGGTAATGTTGGGGGTTACGTATCTGACCTCATGGGTAGAGTTTGGGGAGGCCAATCCCTTTAAAAAAAAAGGGAGGTTAACTTCTTGGAACCGATTTGGGGAGTTTTCTCCAAGTCTTAAGGAGGTGGGAAGAAAACCGGCATTTTGATCTTCATGGAGGCTAAGATCAAGCTTTTACATGTGAAGAAGGTGTACTTTTGAAGGCTAAAGGCGTCTCCAAGGTGTTCTTACCATCGGGGACCTTTGGATCAAGGATTTTAAACAGGAAAGAGGACTATCTTGGTTGGCCAAGGCGGGCTTCATCGGCTAAATCCATTGTTTTCTCTATTTTTAGAGGCAAGTAACCTAAGGATCAATTCCCAACCTTATATTTTACCTTTTTCAAAATTTTACATGATTTTAAAAATTTACAAACAATCAGATTTGGGGTTTATATGAGTCTCGGATGAGTTCTGTGGTTCCTGTCAAGTTAACGTCAACCTGACTGCCGTCAAGGATGAACTTAATGTCAACCTTCTTGCGTCGATTGAGGTTAGTAGCAATAGGGTGGCTGTCAAGTTCATCTGTCCACTATTTTGACCTATTTTTACATCTGAATTTATATTTAGGTGTTTAAACTTCGAATAGACTTTCTGTGAAATGTGTAGTGTTAAGTAGAACAACTTTTTGACACACTGTAAATTGGGTAATTATAGTCACCATGATTTTAGGGCATTTTCTGAATTCTAGAATTAAGCTTAGATTTAATAGAAAATTTTATAATTGATGCATGCTCGTGATGAAAATGTGATTTCTATGTAGAAGTACATGACAGAGATATTCTCATGTTTTGTTAGACCTGAAATCCGAAATTGACTATTTTATGTAATTCCATGAATGAAGTATAAAAATTAGTAGTACTGTTTTAATTTGATAAATAGTTTCTGGATTCCAAAAATCATGAGATTTGAACAGTAATTGTATGGTTATGATATTCACACGGTAAAAATAGTGAACCAGGTTGATAGACGGTTTCATTGTGATGAATATTTCTCTATTTATATCACTATTTTGGTTACTGCGGAAATTAGGATATGTCAGGAAAATCATGAAAAGTTCCTGATTTGATTTATGACAGCAGAGGCACGTTTTGGAAAACTTTTATGATTTTTCGACGACTGTAACTATTTAAGTCTGATCATCATTGTGAGAATTGTGTTCTTTTGAAATGAATTGTGGGAAAATGTTAAGAAAATATAGCATGTGATAAATCTGAAATATGTCTCTGTCAGTATCTGAATAGATGTATATGATTTGGCAGCATGTTATGTTGCATTGAATCTAGAGTAATTTGTATATGAATTTGTATATGGCCAATAAGACACTACCACCATAGAAGTAATCTAGAACAGGACCATAGTAATGCCCTACGGAAATGTTCAATATGTATATGTTCCCGAGGGCATGGGAAGAAATCCTGGAGGTGGACAAGTACCACTGGTTAGGGTGGGGAGGGCTTCCCTCGGTATTGTGCAATAACTAAGATTCTATCACTAATTGCCTAGGTGATGAGTATATGTTCATATGTCTATCTGACTTCTAATGGGTGGTTTGGGCTATGTCTTGGCAAAATTTGTACATATGTATATGTTATGAACAAAGTTTGTTTTCAGCTCTATAAAGATTTCACGTAATACTTGTTTTATTTACATTCGGGTGAATGTTTTGTAATCATGATTAATATGCAAACTCTTGGAACCATGTATAATAAATGTACCATGTTAATCCTTGAATTCATATCATCATGATCAGATCTCAAACCTTTTAGTAAAGATAAACATTGTCAAGTTAAGATCATGTCTTATACTCATGCTTTATTCTTGTAGAAATTGTACTCACTTTGACTTAAGATGTGGATGATAAATGTATACATTGCAAATAGAATGGTCGCTGAATTCTATATGCAATAACATGTTTTGAATCCATTATGTATATGTTAGATTGGTAATCCATTTTTGGGTCGCTTGAGTCTTGTGGTAGACTCATACTTGCTTAACATTTCGGTGAGATAGCGGATCCCGAGGCTTTGATAGCGGGATCGAATTCGAAGCGAGAGGATTAATTGTGATTATGTGATTGAGAGATATTGTATGTGAGGATTTTCTTATGATATGAACATTGTAATTGAACTCTATATAGCATTGTGGACTTATTTGATGGATTATGGACTTAATTATTAAAGTTGATGAATTGTGATTTATTTCCGCTGCATTATTATTATTTGTGAATGAATAAACTACATTTGATATATGTCAGGGTGTGTTCCCCATGTAGCACATCTCTTAGACTCGATGAGAGTTGGTATAACTGGACCGGGTCTAAGTGGGGTGTTACAGAGATGGTATCAGAGCCATTTGTAGGTTGATGATATTCATGAGTAAACATCAACTTAAGTTATTCATGTTCCTAAGTTTAAAATAAAGGATTAGATAATTAGAGTTATAGAGATTATCTAGCTTATTGTTTTGCCAGGCCATGGCTAGTCGTGGACGTCGTGCTAATGTCCCGGCTCGTGGGGAGGAGCAGAGGGTGATGCTAATGCAGGGCAACAGGTTCTAGCACCTCAGGGACCACCTGTGGCACCACCTCCACCCTTGATAGACTATGGAACTTTCATGCAAGGGTTTGTTCAGCTATACAGACCCAGGCCCAAACTCAGGCAGTGTTACAGGCCCAAGTGCAAGCTCAGGTTAGGTGTACCTTAATGGTTGGCTTTAGTTCTATTTAGTGTGGTCTATCCGATGCTGATTCTTGTCATTTCAGGCTCAGGCTCCACCTGCTATGCAAATGGAGCATAGAGGCCCTTCTGTGATGGAGAGGTTTAGTAGGATGTCTCCACCCTCTTTTAAGGGGAGAGTCACCCTGTTGGCTGAGAGTTTGCTCAGGGAGATCGAGAATATTTAGAGCTATTCGTTGTGCGGAGGAGGATAAAGTCAGTTTGGGGACTTACATGTTGCAGGTAATCATTACGCAATATCTATTTATGAAGCGTATTAGTGTGGTTGGTTATGCCTAATGTAGATGTACTCTTTGCAGGAGAGGGCTGATGTGTGGTGGACATCCACACTGCGTACCAGGTTTGAGGACGGAGTCAAGAGGTGACTTGGGATGAATTTACTCACCTATTCAAGGCTAAGTTCATTCCTGAGCATATGGAGGATAAGATGGAGCGGGAATTTCTTTCTTTGACCCAGGGAGCTATGAGTGTGCTGGAGTATGAAGCCAGATTTGTAGAACTATCAAAGTATGCACCTCATATTATAGCTGATGAGAGGAGGAAGGTGAAGAAGTTTGTGATGGGGCTCAGACCATCACTACGTACCAACTGGTGGCATTTGATCATCGTACCATGGAGGAAGCATTTAGTGCGACTTGCAGGCAAGAAAGCGAGATGGAGCAATAGTTTGAAGAGAAGAAAAATACTTCCAAGAGTCCACATCGCCATTTCTGAGGCAGGACAAGAAGAAGAAGGATGTTTATGTAACTCAGCAGGTACCAGATTATGGGAAGAGGGCACCCCAGCAAGGAGGTTTCAGCAGGAAGACAAGCCTTGTGTACTCATTGCGGCAAAAGGCATGGAGGATAGGTATGTTGGTTAAGTGCAGGGAGGTGTCTTCGTTGTGGATACAAGGACCATAAGATTAAGGATTGCCTAAAGATGGCACAGCAGACATCAGCAGCAGCAGCGCCAACAACAGCAAAACCAACGGGAAGACCCGAGCCCATGCTCGAGTGTATGCATTAGCTAAAGAAGATGCAGAGCAGGCAGAGCATGTGACTGAAGGTACTGTTCCTATTATGGGTATTCATGCTAGAGTTATTTTTGACACTAGTGCTAC
This sequence comes from Colocasia esculenta, assembly GCA_014218235.1. Taxonomy (NCBI): domain Eukaryota; kingdom Viridiplantae; phylum Streptophyta; class Magnoliopsida; order Alismatales; family Araceae; genus Colocasia; species Colocasia esculenta. The sequence continues at coordinate 17,787 of JACBKR010005182.1, forward strand.
ACACACATTTGTGTCTAAGAGGTTTGCTAAGGTGTTGCTTAAGGAGTCCGATGCAGAAGCTATAGATTTGGAGATCCCATTATTTGTGCATACCCCAGCAGGTGCAATGATCACTAAGAAGTGCTTTCCCTCACTTTATGTATGCATAGAAGAGAAGGATTTGGCAAGATGCTTCTATCTATTGAAGATGAAGGACTATGATGCTATCTTGGTCTAGATTGGGGAGGAGCATTATGCTTTGATAGATTGTCAGAAGAAGAAGATAATTTCCGCATTCTGGTGAGGATGAGTTTCACATCCCTTACCCAAGAACATGGCTGGGAAGTTTGTGGTGTCAGCATTGAAGCGCCAAGATGTTGAGCAAAGGTTGCAGTGCTTATTCGCTAGTGTGGTTGTGTCTAAGGACACTAATACACCACGCATTGAGGAGATTGAGGTTGTTCGTGATTATGCGGACGTCTTTCATGAGAATCTTTCTGGTTTACCATCGGAAAGAGACTTTGAGTTTGCTATTGAGTTGATGCCAGGTACAACTCCTATTTCCAAGGCACCTTATTGTATGGAACCAGTAGAATTGGTAGAGCTCAGGAGGCAATTGCAGGACTTGTTGGACAAGGGTTTCATTCGTCCAAGTTCTTCACCATGGGGAGCTCTAGTCCTTTTTGTTAAGAAGAAGGATGGTTTGATGAGGCTTTGCATTGATTATCGGAAGCGTAATAAGTAACAATCAAGAACGGTATCCTTTACCCCATATTGATGACCTATTTGACCAATTGCAGGGAGCTTCAGTATTTTCTAAGATAGATCTTCATTTGGGTACCACCAAATCTGAATAAAGGCGATGACACATCTAAGACGCCTTTTTGGATGTGGTATGATCATTATGAGTTCTGGTTTTACCTTTTGGCTTGATAAATGCCCCAGCAGCATTTATGGACTTGATGAATCAGGTTTTCAGACTGTATGGATAGTTTTGTAGTGGTTTCATAGATGATGTTTTGATATATTCTCCGAATGAAGCATCTTACAAGAAGCATTTGAAGACTATGCTAGAAGTTTAGAGAGAGAACAAGTTGTTTGCCAAATTCAGCAAGTGTGATTTTTGGATGAAGGAAGTACAATTTCTTGGGCATGTGATTTCAGGAGATGTATAGTTGTGGATCCATCTAAGGTAAAAGCAGTAGTGTTAGAATGGGAGACTCCAAGATCACCATCTGAGATACAGAGTTTCTTCGGTTTAGCTAGCTATTACCGCCGTTTTATAGAGAGTTTTGCATCCATTGCAGCACCATTGACCAAGCTTACAAGGAAGGGAGTTAGTTTGTATGGTCAGAGGAATGTGAGCGAGCTTCAGAGAGCTGAGAAGTAGATTGACTTCTGCATCTGTGTTAGTTCTACCTAGCAGGGTAGATGGCTTCATGATCTATATTGATGCTTCTCACGTTGGTCTCGGCTGTGTGCTTATGCAGGATGGGAAAGGGTTTCCGCTTCTTCTCGTCACTAAAGGAGCATGAGCCGAACTACCGAACCCATGATTAGTTGGCAGCAGTAGTAGTGCATGCTTTGATGATTTGGAGACATCATCTGTATGGTGTCAAGTTTGAGGTATTCCACTAATCACCAAAGTCTTAAGTACTTGTTCTTGCAGAAGGAGCTAAATCTGAGGCAGAGGAGATGGATAGAGTTCTTAAAGGACTATGATTTTGAGTTGCATTATCACCCAAGCAAGGCTAATGTGGTATGACGCACTTAGCACTACAACAAAAAGTGGGAAACACTTACGGAACGTGGTTACGGTTTCTCTTTTCGTAAGGATATTAGCTACTGTACTTACTTTTTAAAAAAGTTTTAATTATTTTAATATTCTATCTCCAACTCCGTAACTACATCGTAAGAATAGAATTTGACTAAATGTAAAAATTTGAAGAACGT
>JACBKR010005183.1:0-19812 GCA_014218235.1 Colocasia esculenta
CCTCCACCTCCCAGGCCTGGGGAGTGTTGTTTTGGAGCGACTGGCCTTGTGCCCCTAGCTCGGGGTTGGGTGCCGTTCCGAGACATGCACCTCTGGAGGAGCAGCTGGCGTCCATCCAGGACGCGATAGACGTCTACCCTCAGCTATATGTGAGTACTACCCTCTCTAAATTCAAATTGATTTCTCTTTAAGTGCTTGGTTACTAATCAGATGTGGTCATTGTTGTGCAAGTGGTGTGGCAGCCATATCTGGGTGAGGGAGACGAGGGACAGCCTTGGTTGGAGTAGGCGCGCCCCTACTTCGGTAGGGCAACGTGGGTTCATGCTCTCACCCTCGTGCTATCTCTCCACCACATATGACTCAGAGGTCGCTCCGGCCTTCGTCAGAGTGCTGTGGAGTTCCCTAGCCGAGGCAGGACCCCTAGGCCTGGCTGGAGCTTTTGGGGACTGTACGACACGACCGATTGGCATGAGCGGGCCCGCGAGCAGATTGCAGATTGGGAGCACCGAGGACGACGGTTCGATTTGATGCAGAGTCCGATGATGAGTACTTGCAGTCCTTCGCCTTGAAGTAGGGGGCGAGGGTCTATAGGGGCGCCAGACGAAGGTATATCTCTAAACTCAGACCTTGTGATTTCTTGTAATTGAATTGGATCTGACACAGTTTGATGATTTGTAGGTAGACGTGGCCGAGTAGATCGCCTCGCTCCAAGCCCTGCTGCACTCTGCCGTGCAGGACCGCAATGCGACGAGGAGGGAGTCGGAGTAGCTGGTAAGTAGTTACTCAGACTTCGGTAGCTTACCGAAATTTTCAGCTTATTGAGGTATTGACAAGTGTTCCATGTGCTACATGCTGAGTGAAGAGGCAGAGGACGACACAGGCTGGTGCATCCTCATCTCAGGTAGTAGTGGAGAGTTCACAGTCGGATCTAGAGGACCGATTGGCCAGTGCATTGAGGAGGGCCGAGGAGGTAGAGACGATGCTGGAGGAGAGGGTAAGTGTAACATGACCTGGTCTCTACTTGATTTATAATTGACACTGACATGCTTTTCCACAGGTGACAGAGTTAAGGACTGCCACCGGCCAGGTGAGTCACTTGCGAGAGCAGGCCGACATGGCTGCAGCATCGATCGCCTAGTGGCGCTTCCAGGCAGAGATGGCAGCAGCAGAGGCGGATTGGTTGTGCACACAGGCAGAGCCATCAGCAGCAAAGGTAGCTCGGTTTGCGCACACAGGCGGAGACATCAACGGTGGAGGTGGCCTGGTGGCGCATATAGGTGGAGGCAGCGGTGTCACAGGTTGGTGAGCTGACGAGGGAGCTGGTGACACTACGTGCGCAGGGATAGTTAGTGGACCCGGTGGAGCCGACCCGACTGCGCACCGAGCTAGCCATGTAACAGACTTTTGTCTAGGAGCTTCGAACTGCATGGCGATGATGTGCCAGGCTGCTCGGAGTAGGAGCAGGAGTAGGAGCGGAGTGAGTGGGGCGAGCGGTGCCTCCGTTAGGCAGTATCTGGCCTATTCCTCCAGTCGTCGGAGGAATGAGGATGAGGAGAGACACATGGCGGGAGAGACGAGTGCTCGGTGCTAGCGGTGCTGGCGAGATGCCACACCCACCCAAGAGGCAGGAGGGATCTGGGGAGAGTGGTGGTGGACAGTGAAGAGTTTGGGAGCCACCTCCCCCTTATCTTTGTACATGATGCTTTTCATTAGTGGATCTTTTTACTTTTGTGCCATGTTTGTGATTGAATGAATTGTGATTGACACTAGTGAGACATGAGATCCGAGTGAGCGCGCGCGCGCGCGCGAGAGAGAGAGAGAGAGAGAGAGAGAGAGAGGAGAGAGAGAGAGAGAGAACTGAGTACATTGTTGCGCTACTCAAAGATTTTCTGTCCCTACACACTCAGCAAACAATTTAGATCTGCACTTTGGCTCAGTCCCTTGCATGAAGTAAGAATGACTTTAACTTCATAATAGTCAAGGGGCTGAGCCTTATTAAAAAGATGAAAAAAAGGAAATAATGCATGCTAAAAGGAAATGTTATGTACATCTAATCTTTTTCGGTTTTGAGATTTTCTATTTTTTTGGAATTATGATATTTTTTTATTTTGGATATTCTAATTTTTTTTTACGTTGAGATTTTCTGATTTTTTTTATATTTAGGAATTTTCTGATTTTTTCTGGATTTTTTCATTTTTTATTTTTTTTATTTTAGATTTTTTGGATTTTTTTAGATTTTCTCTAGAGGCAACCCTTGCACTTGGGCAATTAGTTGTGAACCTCACCTCCCATCTTACGCTGTCAAATACCCCCTAGGTGCAGTGTGCATTTGTTTTTGGCTTCCTTATGGCTAATTGCCCCTAGTCGCCAGTGTTCCTACACAATCCAGGTGTGGGGGTGTTTCGGTCATTAGTGGGGATAGGAAGACGTAAGGGGATAAGACTTGGCGTCGGTGCTTGGGACACTGTCTTGTTTGACTCGTGACGGTGTATCTCACATAGATTTTGTCTATTGTCCAGAGACTTTGTGGTCATTGCCTCTTTTTTTTTTTTTTTTTTTGGTCATGCATACAACCGAGCTCATTTTCGCCCCACGGGGACTTTGCCACTCTTTGCCATACCCCTATTCTCTATTTCCACTCATTTGATGTTCTTTTGTTATTTCTTTCTTTTGAATTAACTACCTCTCTTTGAGATTTCATACACGCATGATCTACGCCCTCATTGTCTACAAGTCAGCATCCTTTTGCCCCTAGCCCTTGTCCGAGCAAGAAGAGAATAGACCATCGCTCCCCTATAATAGGGCTAAATAGGAACACTTTTGTCTAAGGGAAATTGATAGCAGGTTGCCGTGTTGTGTGTGTTCACTGGACCCAGGGGTTATTTGACAACAATGAAATGGATGTAAGAATCACGACTGCTATCATTCCCTTGCAAGATAGTGCAGCTATCGAAAATCTTTTATTAAGGTAGAATCTTTTATGGTACAACCTGATCCATGGGGGAGAGAGCTTCTCAGCCACGGAATTTACCAGCCTATACGCATTCCTAGGGTATGATTCCTTGATGACGTATGAACCTTCCTAATTAGCTTCCAATTTGTCCTAGGACCTCCAGGTTTTATGAAAATTTGCTTCAAGACCATATCTCCTTCTTGGAAATGTGTTCAATCACTTCTCTTTGATATGAAAGCACATGATCGGCCGCGGCCAGACGCCGCTCCTCTAGGAGTTCTAGTTGTGTAAGTAACGCCTCTGGACGTTCATCGAGGTTAAGTTCCTTGTCCAGATGTACCTTAGCAAAGAAATGAGGATCTCATGTGGACATACTACCTCATTCCATAAGTAAGTGAAAAGGGAGTTTGCCCAGTGGGCGTGCGGATGGAGGTACGGTAGGCCTATAGAGCCTCGATCAATTTCTCAAGCCAATCAGCAAATTTATGAGACTCACAAGTATTCTTTAAAATTTTCAAAAGTGTTTTGTTTGTGGCTTTGGCTTGACCATTGCCATGTTGATAGTATAGAGATGAATGATGCGGAGAAATATTGAATTTCTTACATAAGTTCTAAAGCTCTTGAGATATGAACTGTGGTTCGTTGTCGGTGACGATGCCGCTTGGCACTCCAAATCGTGAGATGATGTTCTTCATGATGAAATGGCACACGGTTGAACCTTTGATTTCCACGAGTGCTTCAGCTTCGACACACTTGGTGAAGTACTCAGTGGTGGTGAGAATGAATAATTTTTGTTTGATTTGAGCATTTGGATCACCAAGAGGTACAATGATATCAAAGGCCCACATGGAAAATGGCCAAGGGGAAGATAGTGGATGTAAGGAGGAAGATGAAGCATGGATCTTATCAGCATAAGCTGGCACTTGACACACCTACAGACGTAGATGGCACAGTATTCTTCTAGGGTTGGCCAGTAATAGCCCTGCCTAAGGATTTTCTTAGCTAGCATCTGGCTTTTCACATGCCCTCTACACTCACTGGAGTGGGCTCCTTCCACTACCTTCCAGGCTTCTTCAACAGGCAAGCATCTAAGGAGTATCGTTTAGAGCGCGTCTATACAACACTTCACCAACAATGGTATATCTTAGTGCCACTCTACGGATGGCTCTCCTATCTTCAGCTTCAGCTTCTACTGGGAATATCGTCCTTCCAATATTGTTCGATCTCGTGGTACCATGGCCTTTCATCTTCCATCATTTCTCTTAGATCCATAAGCATCACTTCCTTCACTTCTCTTCTTTCTGCCTTCACAACTAAAGAATTTGTGAGTTATCGAACCAAGGGTCCTGAATGGAAGGTGCTTCTAACCTCTGGACAATGATAGCCTCAGCGTTGCGGCTGAAAAGGAAGGAGAGAGATGAGGCCAGAGATGCCAGGGCATCTGCCAAGATATTCTGGGAGCGAGGAGTGGGAATGTAAATGAGCTTGCGGAATTGCTTGGCTAGGAGTGTAACCAAATCCTAATAAGACTTGAGTTTAGGGTCACGAGTATGGTAAGTAGAAAGGACCTGCCGAAGAATGAGTTGAGAATCTCCTATGATCTTGAGATGACGCGCGTCTAAGAGATAGGTACGTTTTAGACTAGCTTGGAGAGCCTCATACTCAGAAATGTTGTTGGTGGCAGAGAACTAAAGTTGATAAGCTAGAGGAATGGTGATCCCTTCTGGGGTGAGAAAGACAACACCTATGCCCCGTCCCCTAGAGTTAAGAGCTCCATCGAAATGGAGTGACTAGAAGGAATCGTGAGAGATGAGTGACAGGTTTTCATCAGGGAATTCTTCTTGAACTGTGTCACTATGAGGAAGAGGAGGTGAGCAAGGTGCTCAGCAATGGCATACCCTTTTATAGCCTTTTGGACTACAAAGGGATATCGAATGAGACAAGAAACTCTCCAACGAGCTAATTTGTCGGCCAAGACTGGCTTCTCTAGGAGATACCTAATAGGATCCATTCTAGGAATCAAGCTCACCTGATGAGCAAGGAAATAGTGCTTCAATTTCTGCACTACCCACACTAGCAATGCACATGTTTTCTCCATTGTAGTGAGCTTGAGCTTGGAGGGATTGAATAGCCTAGAAAGATGCAGGGCTGGAAATCTGATCTCTATCCACTGGGGGAAGATTAATTCTGATCCAGCACATCCCTTCTGCTCTCCCCATTTATACCATGTCTACCTTATCCATCCAGTCACTGTTATGAGAGCTTTCCACAGAATTTTAGCAAATTTCTTTTGGGGTTCCTATGAGGGTTCCCCGAAGAGGCACTGGAAGAGCTAGAAATCCATCTCCCAACCAAAGGATTCTGGGGGTTTGGGTGTTCTCAACCTACACCACATGAAGATAGCCTTCAGAACTAAGATGCTATGGAGGACCTTATCCACTAACTCTCTATGGGCTAGATTTTTCAGAGGAAAGCACCTCTTCAACTGTCATTATTCTGAGGTTACTTTCCCATTTATGATAGCCATGAATAGGAGGCTTTGGTAGTAGGCAGCAAAAATCATTTATGGTAACCACAAGATTATACCTTCAAGGACAACTGAGGCCTTCTTCTGGTTTGATATCTAGACGGGGACTAAACCACTGAAGGCTTATATTCTTGAAGATGTCTGGAAGAATATACATGATAATCACTACTCCATTTAGCAAGTTTTCAGTGATCCAAACAGCCCCCATCTCCAGACCAAAGTCACGTATTGCCCCAGGAACTTATTAGCTCAACAGTTATCTATGAATGACACCAAGGACACATGGATTTTGTGCCCTACTATCAATGGTACATTCTCATCAAAATCTGTCCGGAAATTTCTGCAACCAAATGTATCCTACAATTGGAGTGTCATATGGTCTTCTTATATCCCCATTAAATGGTCAGTTCTAACATGGAGGCTGATCTTAAATTGCACCTCAGTGGATGAAATAATCAAAACTAAGGGTGTCCCTTTATGTTCAAAATGCTCTTGATGCTTAAATCCACATGAGGTGAGTGCTCTGCATTTATTTTTCAGAAGTGAAACTGCCAACCAAATATGGATAGATCTGTTCTCTCTTCTGCGGTTTAATAACCTGGCAGCTATTACTGTGGCCGATGGTCTAAATTTCTTCTTATCAAACCTGAAACTCACTAGCACAGTTGATCGAATAGCACAGTGCACCATTATGTCTATTATTTGGGAAATCTGGTGTGCTAGGAAAGGGGCAAGATTCCAAGGATAAAATATGACTGCCAAGCACATTCTAAACAAAAGCATGCTTTCTATCCGGGCTATTAGCACAACTTATAAATTTCAGAAACTATCACAACAATGGTTGAATGTACTCTGCCAGATTGGGGTTGGATATGAGCATTCCAAGGTCAACACTCCCACTGTGGTCAGGTGGCTACACCCTCCACCAGGGAGATTAAAATTAAATGTTGATGGAGCTTTCAAGGTATCATTGGGTGATGCAGGAGGTGGGGGCATCATCCGTAACCACAAGGGCTCTATCTCGTTTGTGTTTGCCAAGACCTATCAAGGGATTTGATGTAGCCTTGCTGCAGAAGCTCTTGCACTCAGTGATGGTCTCATGATCTGCTACACCAGGGTGTCATGGAGGTACTAGTGGAAACGATTCTATGCTCTAGTGCAAATTGTCACTGGACAACTTCCTTGCCCATGGGATCTGTCATGTATTCTTCATGAGGTGGCTGCCATTACTCAAAAAATCAAATCCAAGATCAAACATGAACCACGTGAAGCCAATCTATTGGCTCACACACTAGCCGGCTATGGATGCTCCACTCAACTTTGTACTACTTGGGACTGTTGGGCCAATCTCCCCACTATTGTAAAGGGCCCCTACTGTCTTGATAAGGTGGGATACCCCTCCATTAGACCCTAGCCCCCCCCTCCATTTCCTTTTTGTATTCCCTTACCTTTATTACTTAATACAAAATCTCTAGCCGCTTGGTGATCGTACTGGCCCTCTCAAACTGTCTCACACTGTGAGGGTGCCCCTACCTTCTCCTTTTAGACCGACTATATTTTAATATATATATATATATATATCCTAGATAGGTAATAGACTGCCCTTTCTTTGCCAATATCATCATGTTGTGCAAGGACAACTCTTAGGGAGTCCTCAATATTTGACAGATATAGGATAAGGGGTTTTCCTAGGATAGGCACCTGCAGCACGGGCGGATTCATAAGATAACTTGAGTTCATCGAAGGCTTCTTAGCATTTATTATTCCATTCAAATTTGACTCCTCCTTATAACAGTTCATAGAAAGGACGACATCTTTGAGAATGTTGAGATATGAATTTACTTATGAACTGTAGTCGACCAATCAATCCTCGAAGTTCAGATATGTCCTTAGGAGGAGGCATCTTGTTTATTGCCTTGGCCTTATTCGGGTCTATTTGAATCCCCCGCTTACTGACTATGAATCCTAATAGCTTGCCTGAGGAAACCCAACATATGCACTTCCTCGGATTCATCTTCAATTGATACTCTCGTGCACGTCGAAACACCTTGGCAAGCATGGAGGAGTGTTCACTTCATGTCTGAGACTTCACCACAATATCATCCACGTAAACCTCAACATGAATATGAATCATATCGTGGAAGATTGCTAACATTGCCCTTTGATAAGTGGCGCTGACATTCTTCAATCCGAACGGCATGACCACATAGCAATAAGTTCCCCAGGGTGTGGTGAAGGACGTTTTCTTTTGGTCCTCTAGGCTAGACGAATTTGATTATATCCTGAGTAATCATCCATGAATGAGAGAGTTTCAAACCCAGCAGTGTTATCGATCAAGACATCCAAATGAGGTAAGGGGAAATCATCTTTTGGACAAGCTCTATTTAAATCCTGGAAATTGATGCAGATTCATACTCTTCAGTCTTTTTCATCACCGGGACTATGTGGCCACCCACAAAGGATAGAGGACTACACGGATGAATTTAGCCTTATGTAGTTTATCGATCTCCTTCTTCATCTTCAAAGCAATGGGGGGTGGAATCGCCTCAATTTTTGTTTAACGACTCTTGCCCCTGGCTTCAAGATCAACCTATGTTCCACTAATTCGGGGTCAATGCCAGGCATGTCATCATACGACCAGGCAAACAAATCCTTGTACTCCCTCAACATCTCTATAAGTGCCTCTTCTTCTTCAGGAGGAAGATTAGAAGCTATGGTTAAGAGCCTGGGTTCTTCTTCTATCCCAATGTTTACCTCTTTGGTGTGTTCATCCACTGCCGATGTAGGTTCATCGAATCTTCTCGTGCCACTGGCATACATTTCGGAAACGTCCTCTATCTCACTGTCTTCTTCATCCACTAGGCCCTCCTCAGCTAAGATTTCATACACCCCAAATCCATCGTCTAGCACTTCCTCTTCATGTTGAGCTTCTATGTTCAGAATGATTGCCTCTTGGACAAACTCTTCAATAGCTAGAAGAGTGCCACACCTTTGCACCAGATCTACTAAGTATCTATGAGGTATGCCACTACCCTTATTCTTCCTAAACGGAGACTGTGACTTGCTAGATCCTACCCTTGAACCTAAACTAGAATCAATATTTACAGGGGACTCTGGAGAAGCATCCAGAGGCTTATTGCAAGGGAAAGGAAAGGATGCGGCACAGCCGCAGGGAGTCTCCGATGGGTCTAGAAGCAAAGGCTAGCCACTGAGCTCAGGGTGCCGACAGCAGAGTCGGTGTGCAGAGGAACATAAGGCCCATCACCATAGGAGTCCAAAGTGACCATGCTGGTCGGTGAGCGGGATCGCCGCTCAAGCAAAAGAAGAAAGAAAGGCGGAGATTGCCGCCAAGGAAGGAGGAGTGCACGGGTGATGAGGATCACTGTCAAGAGCAGGCAAACACAGAGATGGGGATCGCCGTCTAAGAGTTGAATGTAGGGGTGACGCGGTTCGCTGTCAGAGGAGGGGGAGCGCGAAGTGACGGGATTGCCATGAAGAGTTGATGATTGCAAAGGGAGTGAAAGTGGGGATTGGTTCTGAAAGGGATGACAGGGTTCACCATCCGACGAAAGGAAAATGAAAGACAAAGATCGCCGTCCAAGGAAAAGGTAGGAAAGATGAGGATCTCCGATCAATTGTCGAGGGGAATGAGGAGGAGTGGAAAGAAAGTTTTTTTTTTTAACTAAACATGACATACTAACCTAAGAAAGAAAACAAACTACCCTACATCTGAAGGCATCGGGAGAAGGAGAGAACCGTGCCATTGAACGTAAGGGTGAAGTGGGTGAAGAAGTGATTAACGCTTCGAGAGCGTTAGGGGAGAATTGAAGAATAAGAGGAGGAGAAAGAGGGATGAAAGAAAATTTAGAGACAAGGATTGAAATAGAGAACATTTAGGGGGCGGGATGCCCAGGCCAGAACTTGTCTACCGGGTTGACTGGATTCACTTCCTCAATATCCACACCGTTCCAAGCAACTATCGCTTGGAGGTGGGTGCAGATAATGGTCCTGTTGGTACTGCGACTGCTAGGGGCTTGTGAGATCACCATCCCGAAATAGGAGGCTGAGTGCTATCACTATGTCTTCTAAGTCTGACTCTTCTGCCTCTGCTTCTTCGGTCTTCTTCTTCTTGCTGGGCCACCGGGCCTCCAGAGCTTGATATGTTGACACCGGTGTCATACAGTCTGCCCCTACCATGATATGTGTGTACCTGGCTGTATGGGTCCTCTGACAAAATGATCGTATAACGATCAGGTGAGAGGCTCTTGCTCTGACTTTCCAGTAGTGAGTAGGCTGTCCACATCTTGAGCTCTTCCTTATATCCTAGGCCCCGCTTGTGATCTGCTTGGAATTGGCTATGACCTACTTTCTTCCCTGGTGATGGGCTCCAAGACCCTTTCCTGGCTGGTAGCCGATTTTGAACATGATATTCCAGTCCTTAGTATCTTGTGGTACGCCTTTTCTGACAGCAGCCAATGGTTGGGACCACCGTCTGGCGCCAGAGGAGAAGGTGTAAGCCCATGGGTAATTCACATCAAGTACAACAATAATGTGCTTATTAGATGGTCGTACTGCCGGCATGATCTTCTCAATTGCTTCCATGGTGTAGGTGGTCGCTGCACTCTTGACCTTGACTATACGTCCTTGGAAAGGAAATTTCAAACATTGGTGTGCTGTAGAGGGGACTGCCCCTTGTGCTTCAATCCAAGGCCGACCCAGAATAGCTTTGAAAGTTGGGTCGATTTCAAGTACATAGAAATCAACGGTCCATCGAGTGGCCTAGTTCTTCTTGTAAGGAAATGACCCTATGGCAAGCCCGCCAGGAATTGTCATAAGGTGCTATAGTAGTGGGTGTTGGCTGCAAACGGCGCTCAGAGATGTTACATGTTCGCAGAGTGCTTAGAGGGCACACATTTATAGACGACCCTGTATCAACCCAGGCAGCATCGACGACCACTTTGTTTATGGTTAGTGTCACACATAGGGGCATCCTTCTAGCCTCCGGAGGAGCTAGCTCACTGTCCGCAAAGGTATTGTCGGCCCCCTATTAACAATAGATAGGACCGAAGGCAGATTGTCAGGGTTCATGTCTTCATTCACCATAACCCTTGCAAAAAAGCCCTTAAGGCATCTTGGTGGGTCTACAACCTCTTGATCAATTTGAGGATAGATATCTTTGTTGGAGTCTGGTCCAGATGCTTCAGTATATCATATTGAGTCCTTGGGACTGGATCTATCTCCTCGATATCTTGTTGTTGTTGTTGGTTCTTATTGTTGAATTTTGGGTCGGCTGACCCGACATAGACACAGATGCATTGGGATACATCTGGTGGAACATCCGCCCACTCCGTAGGGCGAGGTTGTGGTGAAGTGGAGGTGGGGGTGGTTTCAATGATGGACAGATTGGCTATTATGGGTGCTGGCGTGGGGAGAACAGGATTTTAAGGGGTGATGGACTAACGGGTGATATGATCAGGTTTTGTAGAGTGGCGAGGTGATGGTGGCAATGGTGGGTGTAATGAATAGCAGTGGTTATGGGAAATAGTCAAAAGTTGGCCTACCTCATGCTCATCATCGTAGGCCCAAGCGGCGGTTGGTGGTGGATGGTGGATGATGGGGTTGACTTGAGCAGTGTGAGGAGGTGGTGGAGCAAGTTGGGGGTTCGGAGCGGGCTAGTGCTGCGGCATAGGATTGCGGATTATGCCGAGATCGTTTGCTGGTTGTTGTGGCTGTTTTTGCTGCTGGTGTGCTGGTACTACTGCTAGAATGGTTTGCTAGAACTACTGCTGCTGCTGCTGGAACTATTGCTGCTGTTGTGGCTGTTGTCGCCTCTGCTGCTGTTGTTGCTGCCTTTGCCCTTGTTGGTCCCTCAATGTCTGAATTAGCATCTTCATTTATGCCCAGTCCATTTGTTGTTGCTCATGGAGGTCATATATGAGTCCCTGAACTAGAAGCAGTCCGACACATTGTGCCCCAGATGACGGTGGTATACACAGTATTTTGTCTGATCCGCTGCCATGTTCCAGTTTGCCTCTCTCGAGGGAGTCTAAGAGCCTTGAGAGACATAAGGGCTGCGAAAATGTCGGGTAGACTCTCGGGAAAGGGAGGTTATTGAGCTCTTTTAGGTCCATTGGGCTTCCTAGGAGTATAGCCATTTTGAGGTGGAGGACCTGATTATATTAGCATTGGTCCTGTTGGGGGTTCTGGTCTTGAGGAGGTGGTTGCCTTTGTTCCATGGCTACTGAGGTGATTGATTGAAAGGTGACCTACCTATCGGACCCTGAGGATTCTTGACTGCACCTACTTACTCGTTGTTTGGACCCTTCAGTTTCTTTGGTAACGAGACTTCGGGTTTCAACATAGAATGAATGGTGAGTCCTTAAGTTGGGTATGAATGAAGTGGGCTCGGCTGTAAAGTTGGTGCATAGTGGTGATGTCATTCATGGCTAAAATGGCTCGGTAGATTGAGGTAGCATTGGCAATTAACAACTTAACCTTCTCCTCCTCAGGCATAGGGTAGCGGACCTTCGCAGCTTGGGCATGCCACCTATTAGCATAAACTGTTAATTCTTCAACGGCCTTCATTTTTTCAATACTAGATCCACAAAAGAATATTCGGGTCCAACCCGATCTTGGAACTTCTCTAGTAACCTCTCTTGAACAATTTGAAAATCCTCGGCTTCCTCAGGGGGTAGAGAGAAACCATTTAGAGGTTGATCCATCTAATGACTTTCGGAATGAGTACACCATGAGGTGGCGGTCGTACTTGTGTGGAGCTGATTCATACACGAAATATTTGGATGCACATGGGGTCGCCTACCCCAGAATATCGCCGATAGACTGGGAACTCCGACTGGGGTGGACCTGGAGGTGTTGAAAGGAGGGGAGGGGGATATCGGCGACCTTCCGCGGGTCAATTGTCTTCGGAGGTCATGAAGTTCCCTCTTCATAGATGGCCACTCCGCGAGGAAGTCCAGAGGGGACGAGGCGTGGTGAGTGGAATAAGGGAGCGGGATTACTTCAAAGAGTAGGACCTCTCACGGGAAAAGAAGCATTTTCGGCCTAATAGAATGAAGAGATTGGAGGGGATTTGGGCTGAACCTCCCATGCCGGAAGATAACTGGGCTCGAAAGTGAATGGCCCACGAACGAAGGGGAGTGGGATCCGCCATAGTGGAGGGTACAAGTGGCACAGAGGCAGGAGGGGCAGAGAGGCCGCCTGCTGGGCGGAATTATAGAGAGGGTGGGGATAGAGGGCGCTTGCCTTGGCAGCGGCCAGAAATTCCCGAACTTGGTCCGGACTTAAGTGTGGAAGAAGTTGACTAAATTGGGCATGCGAGTCACTGCCCCAGGGGGAGAAGGGGGGCGAGACTGACCATCGACAATGGTAGGGGGCTGGATATGTTGGGATTGGATAGGTGACTTTAACAAATGAACTAAGAAATTGTGTGCATGGCTGCGGAATTTAAATGAAGGAAACACAATCAATTCGATCAAATCCAAGTGTGGTGTGTGAGTACAATGAATAAGAACAATAAACCACACATCAAACCACAGTGCACAGAAGAATTTTAAGGTGGTTCGAGAACATAACTTGTGCCTCCTACGTCCACCTCCTCATAGTGGAGGAACCACTAGTACAAGTTCAGTACAATCTGAGCACGATGACTCCAACCTCTTTGAGTGCAACGACTCAAAGAAACCTAGGAGATAGGCACGATAACCTACTCCACACCACTTGTGAATTTAGAAAATTCACAAGCCCTTGAGCACTACAGCTCAAGCACCAGAGCACAACGGCTCCAACCCGGAGCACTACGGCTCCAACCAGAGTACAAAGTACTCAAACCTTTGGATCACAATAGATCCAAGTTCTACTAGAACAGCACACTTAAGAATAGATCCTCTAGCACGATCTATCTCAGTACAAGATAAAATGGTAAAGACAAATAGATCGGGCGATCTATGTAGAACACATACACAGATCCCCTAGGGAAATTGACACTCAATACAACATAGACTCGATGGATCTCCTTCTGGATCAGCACTGCTGCAACCACGATCTCCTCCCCTTCTTCTCCTTCTTCTTCCCTTTGGCGGCGCTCTGCTGCTCTCCTTCTGGACACAGGAGCCTTTCCCGCTCAAATGCTCTTGTTCTGGAATGCTCTAAGCTTTCCTACATGGGATGTGATTTGGAGTATGAGGATCATGAGTATATATAGTCCCATGTATGCATGAGGACCCTTGGAGTGCGTGGGCACAAATATCTAAGTCAATTCCCTTGATCCCTAAACAACCACGTGTCTAGAAAAATCCACATTTTTGAGCTTCAGATGAAGTGTGTCGACCACAGGCAGACTGTGTCTACACCACTGGCCACTGGCTTCAGAACAGTTCTGGAAGGGACATGAGTGTCGACACACATGCAGACTGTGTCAACACTACTAGCAGACTGTGTCGACACACCAGGCAGACTTTGTCGACACCACTGAGACAAAGTTATGTAAACCTGAAAGTATGAATATGAACTATTAACATCTCATCATCTCAATATATGAAATATTAACAAGTCATTTAGTCATCATTTTAATATGTACAATGTCATCATCAAAATCAATTATAGTGTATGCCAATTAGTCATGATTAAAATCATCATTAAAAGGTTTCAATACACACTCAACACAACATTCTCCCCCTTTTTGATGATGACAAAATAAATGCAATTTTTCTTCCATGTCTGCAATTTCTCCCTCTTAAGACTTTGCAATTTCTCCCCCTTTTTGACAACATCAAAAGGATATTCATGAAAGATAACAAAGAATTGTAGGAGATCAAGAAATGCAGTTGTAGAAATGAAGGTTCAGGATGATCAAAATAAGTGAGGCAAAGTGATATTGACATATGAGAGAAGTTATTATGTCTTTGGTATTGTGCAATCAAGTGTAATCACAATGACCCACTCAACACAAAGCAGAGCAAGACATAATGGTCTGAATGTAGTTAAAATGATGATGCAATTGTGAATTAATGTGCCCTATATGAGAGCAAAATATTTAACAAAGATGTTATGAGCTTGAAGTTAACACATTATAGAATAATAGGTCCTAAACTCAATATACATAACTTTATTCAGGTCATGAGCTTTTCTATCATGTCTTTTTGAATTTGCTTTCATTTTTAACTGTGAAAGAATACAAGAATAAATTAGTTTGAATCTCACTTTTCAATGCAAGAGATCACATTTATCAGATGCGAGACCTCCTGATTACTCGTGGTTTAACTTTCATTACCTTATAAGAGATGACAAACTGTTAACACTTTTTGACGCGAGACAAATCACTTGGTTAGGTGAAATGGCAGTTACTCAGTAATAGACAGGTTTGCATTGCTCTATTTGTATCCTCCCCATTATTGTTTATTTTCTTTGATATTTTGCAGGAATATGTTTGCTTTGACCATAGAGTCATAAATCTGGTTTAGATAGATTTTCTTAACATGTGGTAAAAAAAGCTTAAACATGTGAAAAATTAAAGCCACTCATGTGCCTATAATAGTGTTTTGCAAATCATTTTAAAAACATTTAGTATTAAGATTGCACAACTTTGAGATGAAAGTAAATCTTTGAAATTAAACTAAATTGCCCAATGAATTTCGTTTCAATGTTTTAAGTCTCTCACATGAAAATAGCACAAGGACTAAAAAATTCTGATAGTTGTGGCTCAGAATAGACAACAATGTCAAGAGAAATGAGTGAACAATAGACAATGACTCCCCCTATCAAGTAGCTCTCCAACACAAGGTGAACAAAAAATAAGATTAAATGAAGTGTGAATAGATCAACAAGTGAGTGTTGTGAAAAGACAAATACTCCCCCTTAACAATTGCATAAAAGGATCTTGATACTTGGCGAGACATATACTCACGCATAATGAAAGTGTACAGACAAGCCTAATTTGCCTTTCTTCAAATCACTATTTGATATACCAAGAATTCCAATGCAACTGAGAAGTAGGAATTTATTTGCAAGAAAGAATGCTTTTATTTTGCACAAAGAAATGAGATGAAGATATCAGACATGTAAAAACTTGCATAAACCAAGTTCCCTTCTAAAAGAAGTGAATCTAGGTTCTGCAAGAGGCTTAGTGAAAATGTCTAGAATCTGTTTTTCCATGTCAATGAAGTGGAGTTCAAAATTTTGCCAATCAATTTGATTTGCTCAGAAGAGGAGTCAATTATTTTGCATGAATCATGTTCAAAAGATTTTGTTAGCATTGTCACACAATTGACTAATGCTAAGCAAGTTGTAATTCAACCCTCAACTAAACAAACATCATCACTTAATGTAATGCAAGACTTACCAATTTTTCCTTTGCCAATCATTTTTTCTTTATTCTTACCTCTAAAGGTGACTTTCCTACATCAAGAATCCAGGGGTTGTTGGAATTGGATGCACGACTTTCCTACAAATAATAAATTAGACAAGAAAAGTTTTTGGTACCCACATGAGATTGGTACCAACATCCTGAGTGAGAAGAGAAAAAAATTTGAGAAGAGAAAACAAATCCTTTCTGACACAAATTTGTGTATGTTTCTTCACAGTGTTCATTGGACCAAAGGTTCAACATTTTGTTTTTCAATTTTCTGAACATTATACCTCTTAGTTGGTTTGTTCCACTGTGAAAAACTTGGCATGTATTGTTGTTGATAGTAGAAAAGGTGAATGATAGAAATAAGGATTGAACCATTGGTTACCATTAGACCTTTGGTTCCAAGACTTATTCCATCTTGAATTGTAAGATGAGAAAACATTCCAATTCCATGAGAAGATGATTATTGATTGGTTTGAAGTTTTTCTGATTTTTATAAGAAGGGTAGGTTGACCTATGTGTGTGTGTGTCTGATGATCAGTCTGTCCCCAAGTAATTTTAATTAATTACATATATATTTTTGATTACAAAACCTAACAAGATTTTATCTAATGAATCTTTCATAAGTCTTTAGTACAGAAAAACTTCAAGGACAAACAAGCAGTTAAGGTATGAATTATTTCCCTAAAGCTTTTTATCTGATCAACATATTATTTCTCTAAGTTCATATCGACTTCTATTAAGGCCATAACGATTTCTTTATAAGCATATCGATTTCAATAGAATTATCATAACGATTTCCTTTCTGGCTGAAAAGTCATGTTATTTCAAACAAATCGATGTCGTAATGATTCTACAAGTCATCGTAATGATTTCTTTAGAAAGCGCAACAACTTGCCTTTCGTAACGATTCTATAAGTCATCGCAACGATTTCTTTAGAAAGCGCAACGACTTGCCCGTCGTAACGATTCTATAAGTCATCGCAACTATTTCTTTAGAACTCTCAACGACTTGCTCGCCGTAACGATTTCTTTAGTGATCATAACGATTTCTTTAGAACTCGCAACGACTTGTCTGTCGTAACAATTCTATAAGTCATCATAACGATTTCTTTAGAACTCGCAACGACTTGCTCGCCGTAACGATTTCTTTAGTGATCATAACGATTTCTTAAGAACTCGCAATGACTTGCTTGCCGTAACGATTTCTTTAGTGATCATAACGATTTCTTAAGAACTCGCAACGACTTGCTCGCCGTAATGATTTCCTTAGTAATCATAACGATTTCTTTAGTAAACACAATGATTTGCTTTGTGCAACGATTCATTAAGTGTTCATGATATATCTTCTGTCACATAACGATTTGCTATGACTCATACGATTTCATAGGTCATATAGTCATCGATTTCATATCTTGATATCTTATTCATCTTAAAAGCATTGACTAGTCAAAGTCCACGTAGACATCTCTCTGACGCTTTTGCATTTATGAAATCTGAACATATCTCTGCATGCATGCAGACCATATCGTGCCTACTCTGATTACGTCCTTTAGACTTAAGCTATTTTGCACTACTATTTTCATGTCTATTGCTACTGACGTTGACTGACATCAGAGACAGCTTAGCTATCTGCTATTTAAGATTGACATTTGTGCAGACCTTTGAACTAGCTTCATGGTACAACGTTAAACAATAGAGCCAACGGATATTTCTGAAGATCTATCTCTTTGTGTGCTCAAAAGATCAAAAGACTGTTGACTGTGGAAGCTTCCAAGACTCCAGATGTCATTCAGTCTAACGACTACTCAAAAGAGAGAGACAACGGATACTTCAACGTCTACATTTCGAACTGAAGATATAAATACAAGTCAGAAGATAGAAGAAACAACGAGAGTTCTAGCATTCAAATTCTTCTGAAGAAAGTCAAGAGCCTAGAACTTCTTTTCTCATTTTTTCAGCTCTTTGCTCTCTGTGCTGTAATAGATTTTCCAAAAGAGCCCGTGTAGTTCTGAGAGTGCAACTTGTCCTAGATCTTTGCTCAGCACTAGTTGCTTCAGATCCTTGCTTGTTAAAGCTTGATCTAGGGGCTTGGTTTCAATATATTTCTCTGTGTATTGTTCCGTTCGATTGTGAAGGAAGACCTGGTGGGGTATCCAGGGTGGTATTCCCTTCGGGTGTGAAGGAAGACCAGCTGAGTTGGTGTTGTAGCGTCCTTAGGGGGACTGTACCCTTGTTAGTGAAATCCTGAGAGATTGCTCAGGGACTTGACGTAGGACTCCTAAGGAGAGGAGGTCCGAACCAGGATAATTTCATGTGTTGTGTGATTGCCTTTCTCTTGTGTGTTTGTTATTCAACTAACAGTCACTAACCTCCTTCGAAGAACATTTGTGTGAATGATTTTTTTAGTTTCAGGTATCTTCCAGAATAATTTTTAAAGACCCATTCACCCCCCCTCTGGGCTCGTCAACTGGGCAACAAGTGGTATCAGAGCGAGTCTCTTCGACAAAGAAAGAAGATCCAACGATCTGAAGAGTAAAGATCCATGGCAGCCCAAGGTAGCATTGAAGGTCAGTCTGTCAACCGACCCCCTCTCTTTGATGGTGAAGACTACCCTTACTGGAAGACCAGGATGGAATACTTTCTACAAGGCCACGACTATCAAATTTGGTCAATAGTAGAAGAAGGTGACTTGGTTGTCACAGATGAGAAAGCTCAATGGACAGATGATGACAGGAAGAAAATTTCCTTGAATTGCAAAGCTAAGAGCATCCTTTGCTGTGCCTTGAGTAAGAAGGAATTCAACCGAGTTTCAGCCTGCAAATCCTCGATGGAAATGTGGGAAAAGCTCAGGATTACTTATGAGGGTACAACAAAGTAAAGGAGACAAGAATCGACATTCTTGTCACTCAGTATGAAAGATTTCAGATGCATCAGGTGAGTCAATCACTCAAATGTTTAGCAGATTCACTGATATCACCAATGGTTTAGCCAGTCTAGCGAAGACGTATGAGATTCCAGATATGGTAAGGAAAATTCTTAGATCCTTGACATCATCGTGGACACCCTAGGTCACAGCTATAGAAGAAGCTAATGACCTGAAAAGAATGTCAGTAGAAAAGCTCATCGGGTCCCTCATGGCCCATGAGATCAACATGGAAAGGCTAGGAGAGTCATCTAGCAGAAAGAAGCACTCAAATGCCTTGGAAGCAGAAGAAGACTCACCAGAAGTCAGCTCAAATAAAGTGAAAGCAATGAGGATAGTGAGAATGAAGAAGCAATGCTCTCTAGGAAATTGCAACGGATCTTGGCCAAAAAGAAAAAGTTTGAATCTGGCAGAAGGCACTTTAAGAAAAACAAGGACTTGAAAAGATCAGATGGTAAAGAAATGAAGAAAGGAGAAACCATCTGCTACGAATGTAAGAAGCCTGGACACATCAAAGCTGATTGTCCAAAATTTAATAAACCAGATTCAGAAAGAAAAAGAGCTCCAAGAAGTTCAGAAAGTATAAGAAGGCAAGGCAGTAGCATGGGAGAACAATAGTGACTCAGATAGTGAATCAAGCTCATGCAGAGATGAAGAAGAAGTCAACTTGGCCTTCATGGCAAATGTTGATGAAAAGGTAACCTCTGACTCCTCCTTCGATTCATGTAATGATTCTGATTCAGATAACTTAGACGAAGCATTTAATAAATTGTATAATAAGTGCAAAGAAGTAACTAAACTATTAAAGCAAGTAAAAAATAACACCTATTTAGAAAACACTAATTCTGATTTAAAAATAGAAAATGAAGAATTAGAAAAACAATAACTGAACTTAAAAGAAGAACTGATTGTTATGTGAAGACCTAAAAGCTAAGAATGAACAAATAACAAAATTGGAAAACGGACAGAAAGTACAGATGAATTAAGAAAAGAAATTAAAAACTTAAATGAAGAAAATGAAAAACTATCAAGCACACTAG
>JACBKR010005184.1:0-19718 GCA_014218235.1 Colocasia esculenta
GATGTGCTAATTAAGTCTGTGCCAGAATTTCTTGAGGATCTGCTCTCGTTGAGTCTGACTTTGAAGAAGGTGACTCCTTAGATGACGGTTTAGGACTTTATCTGTTAGATTTGATGAGGAGCGTGAGTTAGGAGATCTTGGGTCGGAGAAGAGGACCCAGTGAGCTCCTATGTGGATGGCACAAAGAGGTTCGACGAGCCAACCATGGCTGCAGACGAGCCCACTAAAGAGGTCAACCTTGGCACTGAAGAATTCCCAAGACAGTTTTGATTAGTGCCAACTTGAGTGTTGAAGAAGAAAAGCCTTGGTAGCTATTCTTAAGAATTTTCCGACGGATTTGCTTGGTCTTATGAGGACATGCCGGACTCGATACCTCTTTGGTTGAGCACCGATTGGTCCTAAAAGCCGACGCGAAGGCCGTCAAGCAAAAGTTGAGAAGGCTACATACTCCTAAGCTGGCACTCAAGATCAAAGAGGAGGTTGACAAGTTGCACAAAGCCAAATTTATTAGGGTTGTGCTATATCCACAATGGTAGCTAATATCGTCCCTGTAATGAAGAAGGACGGTAAGGTTAGGATCTGTATAGATTTCCGTGACCTTAATCGTGCTTGCCCAAAGGACGATTTCCCTCTCCCACATAGATGTCCTAGTGGACAATACTGCCGGCTTCGAGCTTTTGTCGTTTATGGATGGTTTCTCTGGGTACAACCAGATTCGCTTGGCGGAGGAAGACCAGGAGAAAACTTCATTTACAACGCCCTGGGGACTTATTGTTATGTCGTCATGCCCTTCGGTTTAAAGAATGCGGGAGCAACCTATCAAAGGGCTATGATGGCAATTTTTAATGACATGATGCATGTGCACATGGAGGTCTATGTGGACGATGTCTTGGTTAATCAAAGACTCGACATGGCCATGATGAGATCCTCCGGGCAGTTCTCCAAAGGTCTAGAGAGCACAATCTTAAGATGAACCCAAGAAGTGCGTCTTTGGTGTTTCTTCGGGAAATTGCTTGGTTCACGTAAGCAAGCGGGGAATTGAAATTGATCCTAACAAGGCCAAAGCAATAATTGACATGCCTCCTCCTAGGAATATCAGAGAAGTCAGAGGGCTAATTGGCAGACTCCAGTTTTTCGGAGATTTATCTCCCAGCATTCAATCCGCTGTAAGCCCTTCTACGAGATGCTTAGAGGAGAGGCGAAGTTTAATTGGGACGATAAATGTCAGAAGGCCTTTGATGAATGAAGAGCTATCTTTTTAATCCCCCTGTTCTCGCTCCTCCGGTCCCGGTCGGCCTTTACTGCTCTATGTGTCAACCACAGAAGATTCAACTGGAGCGGTTTTGGCCCCATACGACGACGAGAAGAGGAGAGAGCGGTGTACTATTTATCCAAGTTGTTCAATGAGGCTGAAAAGAAGTACACCGCCATGGAAAGAACGTGCGCGCCGTCGTCTGGGTTGCCCAGAAGTTGAAGCACTATTTCTTGGCTCATGAAGTGAAACTTCTGGCGCGTATGGACCCTATTCGGTACTTGCTCGAGAAGCCCGTCCTGACTGAGCGGTTGATGAGGTGGCAAAGCTTCCTTAACCATTTGATATCACCTATGTCAACCAAAAGTCAATCAAGGGCACGCTATTGCTGAGCATTTGGCCCCCCACCCCTTACCTTATACTCTCCCGTTGATGAAAGTTTTCCCGATGAAGTTAGGAGCCATTATCGATGGTGAACCTTCGTGGGTGCTTTACTTCGATGACGGAGCGCTCAATTCTAAAGGGTGTGGGATAGGGCAGTCCTCCTCTCACTGAAGGGGTAGTCATTCCGCACGCCTATCAGTTAACCTTCCGAGCCACGAACAATGTGGCTGAGTACGAGGCTCTCCTAGTCGGGTTGAAAATGGCTTTATTGCTCGGAGTCAAGGTGTTAAGGATTTTGGAGATTCGCAGTTGATACTCCGGCAATCTCTTAGCAAGTACCAGACCCGGGACCCCAAGCTGAAACCATACCAAGAGTTGGTAGGGAAAGTAGTCCGGCAGTTTAGGAAGCTCACCTTAGTTCACACTCCTAGGCCCAAAATATCCTAGCAGATTCCCTCGCCTCCCTCGCGTCTTCCATTCCCATTTCTTTGGAAAGTCGTCTGAAACCGTCTCTGTTCAGAGGTTAAGAGTCCCTTCCCATGTCGATCCATGGTTCTCTCAGCTCGTGCATCTTCTCCATCCCTTCGGGTCCATGCGCTTCCAAAGAGCCAGAAATTGACCTTGAAGATGGCCATCCCTGGTATTTTGACATCGAAAACTTTCTCAAAGATGGATCCTTCCCTGATTATGCCACCTATCCTGCTGATAGACGGCAATTCGCCGTGTCTCCGAGCAGTACAAGATCATAGGTGGCATTCTATACAAAAAGTCTCTCAGCGGGGTCTATCTCCATTGCCTTGATGAATTCGAGTCTCAAGATATTGTGAAGCCGCTCACTCTAGTGAATGTGGTGGCCATGTTAATGGTAGAGCAATTGCCCAAAAGTTGCTAAGACACTATTATTGGCCCACCATGGAAGAAGATTGTCGCCATTTTGTCCGTCACTGTGCTAAATGCCAATGCACGGTGATAAAATTCATGCACCTCTCCTCTCTTCACCCCCTTATCGCTCCATGGCCTTTCGCCATGTGGGCATTTGACGTGGTCGGTCCTCTTGCGGACAGAACCGGAGAATCCGTAAGAAGTCCTTCATTCTGACCGCCACGGAGTACTTCACGAAGGGCTGAAGCAGAAGCGTTCATAGAAGTCAAAGCTTCAACAGTTTGTCAAGTTCATCAAGCGCAACATCCTTGCAAGATTTGGCGTACCCTCAGGACATCGTCACCGACAACGGACCGCAATTCACTTCACAGGAGCTTCGCGACATGTGTGGTAAATATGGCATTAACTTGCATCATTCATCACCATATTATCCACAAGGTAATGGACAAGCTGAAGCTACTAACAAAACTCTCATTAAAATCATAAAGAAAACATGCAAATCTCACAACAATGCTGACTGGCCAGATCGCTTGGTTGAAGCTCTTTGGCTTATCGCACCTCTGTCCGCACTCCTACGGGGCAAACCCCCTACGCTTTGACATACGGATCGGATGCGATACTCCCATATGAGATCTTCGTCCCTTCGCTTAGAGTTCAATTGGATTCCGAACTTGATCCTGATCAACGTCGGGAAGCCTTGTTGGCACAACTTGAACTCTTAGATGAAAGACGAATGATAGCGGCTGATCATGCACAAGTCTATCGTCAGAGAATTGCACGTTTTATGCCAAAAGAGTTCTTGAGAGAAAATTTGAAGTGGGTGAGATGGTCCTTAAGCGTAAATCTTAAAAGCACCAGGTCCCAGGAGTAAATTGCAAGAAAATTGGGAGGGTCCGTTCGTTGTCAAAGAGGCATACTCAGGGAACGCTTATAGTTAGTGGATGCGAGGGAGTTGAGCTAACGCACCCTTGGAATGCAGTCTACCTCAAGAAATTCTACCTTAGTCAGTCAGTCAGTCCGTCAAGTCGGTCATTCATCACTTGTTAAGGTGTGGGTCTACTTTTCTACTTTTCCCATTGGTCATTAGTAAGGAAGGGTTTATTCACACCCTCACGATGTTGGAGTACTACCCCTACTGGAAAATCACAAGTACACTCGGGCGGTCTCATCCGTCAATGTGTTTCCCCTATTCTTTTCCTACTCGGTCATGTCTGGAAACGGAACAAACTACGAGTAGGGGACCACTCACTCTCATTTAAAGGACAAGTCACCATAAAACAGGGGCAACTAATAAAGCAAGGGGCAAAATGTCAAATCAAGCCTCAAAAGGGGAAAAGAAAAGCCAAAAGGTCAAAAAGGGTAGCAAAAAGTACGTACCCGGAAAAAGGCTGACCAACTCAAGGAGGTAGCAAAAAGTACGTGCCTCCACCCCAGAAATCAGAAATGAAATGAGAAATGAAAAATTCTCCTGAAAACAGGTTGACCAAGTCTGTTTATATGAGATGTCGGTTCGGAAACAAAAAGTAGTTTGAACCAAAGTCCTACATGACTTCCTACACCCTTCTTCCCATTTCTCCCTCTAGGGCAATTTGATTGTATAAGATCCTCCGTAGTGGAAAATATCAAGAAGGCTAGGGGCAATTTCTAACATCAAAAATTCATGCACGTCCTCCTTACTTTGGCCTCTGTGGTTAAGTAGATCGTGTCAACCATATACCGCAAATGTGATGAACATGTGTCTTAGAGTCCAAAAAAAAAAAAAAAAAAAACCCAAAAAATGTAAAAAACACAACAAAAAGAGAGTCTTTTGATGTATATATTTACGTTGTGCATAATTTCTTTCTTCCAAAAAAAAAAAAAAAAAAATATAAATCAAAAAATCCAAAAAAATTTAGTGGTATGTACATATACTAACATTCTCCTTATTTTTGCTTATTTCAACAAAAAAAAAAAATGCATGTGCATACTTCCTTTCAGTTATCTTATTACGTTCCTATCTTTGATTAGACATTAGCCCCTTACTAGATCTCAAGAAAGGTACATCGTAGGCAAGGGGCTAAAGACAGATCTACACTAACTTGTTTTCTTAAGTGTTGTGGATGCAGGAACAAAGAACAGAAAAAACCATTCAAGTGCACAATGACAAAAAACAAAGTCTACAAATTCCACTATAATGATCAAAGTTCTGTACATGTCATGGCAGGGTCATACCCCTGGTGGTACAAAGCTCACTCCTCTCTCCGCCAATCTCCTCGCATGCTGGATCAACCACCAGGCCAGCCGTCTAGGAAGATCCCGTTCTTGTTCGTCATCCGTAAAACCTGTAACCTCCTTCTTGTCTCGTATGATGTCCGCGAGGATCTCTTCCCACGGGAGGAGAGGAGTCGCTGCATCGTACTCCAGGCACCGCTGCCATCCCAGGAACAGTTCCAATTCCTCCAGCAACACGTTCGCCTCGAAGCCCTGGAATACAAACGTGTGCGTGTGCGGGTGCCACCTCTCACCAACGCCCCCAGGGCGTCAACCCCACCACATGTCTTTCATGTTCTTCGCCAGTACCACCATGAAGTTCAGGTTCCACATCCCGACGAAGCTCCGCATGTCCAGCGTGATAGCGTTTACCAGGTTCACAAGCCAAGAAAAGACCCGTACCTGGCCTTGGCTCGGGAATGCTGGGATTTCCTGCATGGGGTGAAGGAATGCTGTAAGAAAAGTGTTTGGGCGTTTTCAGCCCAGGAAGAAGCAGAAGTAATCATTTCTTACCTCCCCGTTGGCCAGACGCGTGCTCAGGTGTCCCGGAACTTCGCTCAAACTCCGGGGTTCGCGCCTGTGGATCGTCCGGTCGATGAGGAGGCCATTTTGCTGTGCTTTTCTCTCTCCAGCTCTCTGGTTCGCAGCAGGGAGGGAGAGACGGAGGTAGGAGATGGAAGAGTCCTTATGGACTCCCATCACCTATTTTTTCGGCCTGATCCGCTGTCCGGTAGGCGTCCAGATCTATGGACGTCAGTGTAGTGTTAGGCGGCCACATTTGTGGACGTTAACATGGTTATTGGCGGCCATCGATGTGGACGTTTACTGACCGGAATGTTTTTAAATCCTTATTCTTTATATGGCCATTACCCTTATCCTTTATCTTGTGCATTGAGTTGTTTTGCAGATATCTTAAAGCACAAGCTGAACTTCAAATTCAGAACGCTCATGCGACCTTGAGCGTCACAGGTATGTCTAACATAGGACCCCACCAGGAGCGAATATTTGGCGACCGTGAACCCTGAGTTCCCCTTCACCAAGACCATGATGGGTTAGCGCGATCTCTCAGTTATTCGTATGGCCTTTAGAATTTTCCTCTGGTGCTAACTTGCATTTTAGATAGGCAACCCACACCAGCATGCATCTTCACTGCTAACATTCTCTTACTAACACTCAAAAAAAATGGTGATTTTCCTCGATTATATGATTTCTCCATGGCTCCCCCAGCTCAGGTAGCCTACCGGGTTTGTCCTTCATGACTATCCAAGTTGATATCGGGTCTTTGTTGCCCCCCTTTTCCACTTGTCCCACCACCGGCTTTCACAGATGATCATTCCAGCCTTATTAAGTTCATTTGAGCCTTCGCCAGTCCGCAGCTTAATTCCGGACTTCAGGCTTTCCAAGCATGTGATTCCAGTTAGAATCTTTTGATAATCCTTTGAGAGATCAACCAACTCCTTGTCTCCATGACTTCCTAAATTCAGGACCGACGTCCTGATTAGGCCAGCGAGCCCACGAGCTCCGGTTATGAGACCCTCTTGATTCAACATCATATTACAACTCCTTTGACTCAGACACACCGAAAACTAGTCAAAGTCCGACACGGCTATGCCAGGGACCCTACCGTTGGGTCGCAGTTGTAGTTACACGAGTAGATCACCCCTTTTCTTACCCCTATTTGTCTCTCAGACGGTACATCATCTGTTTCTAGCCTGACTCTTTCGTTTGGTTCGCTAGAATTCCTATCCTCGGAGATGGCCCTTCCACTAAATCTCCGCGTCCTTTGTTTACCGAGACACCAACCTTTCAGTCCGCTCTGCTCCCTTGCAAGACCGGATGTCTCGGAGGGGCATTTGTAGACGCGCGATTTGGCCATCTCCCGCAAGGCTCTTTTGGCCCATTAAGCCTCGTTTGACCATTTGTTGACCAGCCTCGGATCCCATGTAGACGGCAACATCGATGGCCGCCGACTACTGTTGGCGGGAAACCCCCTGGACGCTGACCCATACCGACGTCCACATCCCTGGACGTCTGCATGCTGTTGGCGGCCTGATCCATGGACGTCAATAGGTTTACCTGGTCTGCGCAACTACCCCCAGAGATTCCAGCCCACTTGCACATTCTCTCTCGGCCATGCAACGCATGTAGCCGTTCCCAACGGTATATGGGCCACCTAGGCACCCCATTGACCCAGTAAAAATCCTACTTGGCCTCTCCCCATTGGTTTACCTTTAATGCATGGATTGCCAAGTGTGCAAGTGTGTTTCTTCACACTTGAGCATCCAAGGCTCTCAACCCCGGAGCTCCACTGTTATATAACCTCCCTTTGAGCCCTCTGAGCCAGAGGGAGGGAGAGGCTGGACGTCCTTATGCTGCCACTTTGAGAGAAGAGAGAGAAACTTGCACCTTACCCTCTACCATTCGCCTCTCCTTTCTCTCTTCATTCGGGACGTCTAGAAGGGTTCCTTTGGAGCTGGAGGAGCCCTGCAAGGAGCCAACAACGCCAACAACGAGGATCATCTCCTCCCTCTTCCTCTCTTTCCTTTCCTCTCATTTTAACATTTTGCATGCTACACACACTTTCCCACACCTCTAGGCACGTAGGGCACCTTCCTACACACCTAGAAAGGGGTTTCCCAACCAAAAACGGAGGGAAGAAGGGTGGTCATAGCATTGGCCACCCCTCTTCTCAAGTCCGCAACCGGTACGGGACTTTCCTTTTGGGTTTTCATACTTCGTTTGGAGCATTTACCACACTCCCTAGAGTCTAATAGAGTCTTTGTTTTGGCAGGAACGACCCGCAGAAGACTACGGAGCTCTTCTCCTTTGCCGGCCAAGGAGGAGAAGTTGAAGTTCCACCATCACCCGCAACGCGAGGCCACTGCACCGATGTGATCACAGCAACCCCTTGGGCACAGGTAAGGCCCTGGCGATCACCAAATCTCTTGTTTCGCTTGTTTGCTTCGTTTTCCTTCTAGTCAACTCAGTCAACCGGAGGGTCAACGTGGTCAACCGGCGACCCCTTCATCGCCAACGAGAGTCCGGCGGCGTCCGCAAGCATCCGAGAGATCCGGTGACGGAGCGGAACGAACCGTCTACAGTGTCCTTGGTTGCTGAGAAATTGTGCTCAATTCCTATTTTCACAGAACTTTGCAAATTTTCATTCTGAAATTCACCTCCATGATCTGATCGAATACTAAACAATGAATTTCTTGTCTTTCTGAACCTCTTGCTGAAACTGACAAAGTTTTCAAATGTGTCATCTTTATGTTCTAGAAATGACACCCATGTAAATCTGGAATAGTCATCAACTATGACAAATCAAAATTCTTTTCTCCAAGACTAGTGGTCCTCATTGGCCCAAACAAATCCATATGAAGGAGTTCTAAGAGTTTTGAGTGGTTACCATGGTTTTTGACTTGAAGGAGCTCTTAGTGTGCTTTCCTTTTGCACATGGTCTACAAATACCTTCCATTTCGTGTTGACCTTTGGTAGACCTTCCACTAAGCTTTTCTTTAATAATTTCCTCATACTATCTAAGCTGCAATGACCTAATCTTCTGTGCCATAATTCAGTTGATTGATCTCCATTTGCTGCCAAACAGACATCTTGTTCTTTTAGTTCTTCAAGATATAGTACATACATATTATTTTCTCTATTTGCTCAAAACAACTGCTCCATCCTTCAAGATAATACACTTGGATTCTTGAAACTTTATTTGGTGACCCTTGTCACACAGCTGGCTGATGCTTATGAGGTTATGCTTCAAACCATTTACACAGAGAACATCTTCAATTATGGGTTTTCCTTTACTGCCAACATATCCAGTACCAATGACTGTGCCTTTCCCATTATCTCCATATGTAACTGTTCCTTCTTCGGCTTTTAGTGAGAGAAAATCTTCATGTTTCCTGACATATGCCTTGAGCACCCACTGTCTAGGTACCATTTTGATGCTCTAAGGCCTCCTGAAATGAAAAACACTAAGCTTAGGTACCCAAGTTCTTTTGGGTCCTGGTTGGTTAGTATCATTGATTTCGCTTTTGATTATCCACTTCTTGTGTCTTGTTGGGCATGTTGTTATGATATGTCCTAACTTGTTACAGGACTACAGTAGGATAATTTAGTTACTTTTTCTATATATTTGAAATTTGTCTTGTATGCAATGTTTTGTTCAGGTACAAATTTTGGTGTGGATATATTTTAGGATAAACTATGGTTTCTTCATTATCTGGGGGTGTATATCCTAATCCATTTTTCTCTTACCTGATCTTCTAGCACCTTTTAATATGAGGGAGTTTTTACCATTTGTAAATTTTTTAATGTGCTAGATAACTTTTTATTTTTCTTCGTTAATGAGTTTATCTCTGTTTTCAGTTATCCGAGCTTGCTTATTTTTCTAATTTAATTATTTGTTCATTCTTATCTTTTAGATCTTCACATAATAACTCATTTCTTCTTTTAAGTTAGTTAACTGTTTTCTAGCTGTTCATTTTCTGATTTTAGATCTGAGTTTGTGTTTTCTAAGCAAGTGATGTTTTTCTTACTAGCTTTCAATAATATAGATACATCTCTATATTAACATATAGTCATTGAATGCTTCCTCTAAATTATCCGAATCAGAATTATTGCAGGAATCAAAAGAGGAGTCAGATGTTACCTTATCATCTGTATTTGCCATGAACGCCAGGTGGCTTCTTCTTTATCACTGCTTGAGCTTGACTCACTATCTGAGTCGCACTACTATTTTCCCAAGAGGCTGCCATTGCCTTTTTCTTGTACTTCTTGAATCGTTTGAGGTTGTCCTTTTTTGTGTCCATCTTTCTTAAGCTTTGGACATTCTGCCTTGATATGTCCAGGCTTCTTGCACTCATAGCATATTGTTCTCCTTTCTTCAGATCCTTTCCTTCTGGCTTCCTAAATTCTTATTTTTCTAAAGAATCTTCTACCAGATTGAAATTTCTTTTTCTTGGCTAAAATCCGCTGCAGTCTTCTTGATAGCATGCTTCTTCATTTCACTGTCCTCAATACTTTCATTTTCATCTGAGCTTGCTTCTGATGAGTCTTTCTTCAGCTTTTAAAGCATTGGAGTGCTTCTTTCTACTTGAGGACTCTCCTAGCTTTCCATATTGATCTCATGGGCCATAAGGGACCCAATGAGCTTTTCAAAGACATCCTTTTCAGATCATTAGCTCATCAATAGCTGGCCTTTGGGGTCCATGAGGATGGTAAGGATCTAAGAATTTTCCTCACCATGTCTCCAATCTCATAGGTTTTCAAGTCAGCAATCCATTTGTATATTTGTGAATCGACTGAACATTTGAGTTATGGACTCACCTGATTGCATCTGAAATCTTTCATATTGTGTAACAAGAATATCAATTCTTGTCTCCTTCACCTTGTCTGTGCCTTCATAGGTAATTCTAAGCTTTCCCACATCTCCATTGCGGATTTGCAGGCTGAAACTCTGTTGAATTCCTTCTTGCTTAGTGCACAGCAAAGAATACTCTTAGCCTTACAGTTCAAGGAGATCTTTTCTTGTCATCATCTGTCCACTGAGCTTTCTCATTTGTGACCAGGAGATCACCTTCTTCTACTATTGATAGTCGTGACCTTGGAGAAAGTACTCCATTCGGTCTTCCAATAAGCATTAATCTTCACCATCAAAGAGAGGGGGGCGGTTGACAGACTGACCTTCAATGTTACATTGGGCTGCCATGGATCTTTACTCTTCAGATCGTGGATCTTTCTCTTTGTCGAAGAAGAGACTCGCTCTTATACCACTTGTTGCCCAGGTGACGAGCCCAGAGGGGGGGTGAATGGGTATTTTTTCAATTATATTGATTAGTACCTGTACTTAAACATTCATACAAAGATGTTCTTCAATGAAGGTTAGTATAAAGACAAACACACAATAAGCAATCACACAACACAAGGAATTATCCTGGTCAGACCTCCTCTCCTTAGGAGTCCACGTCCAGTCCCTGAGCAACAACTCAGGATTCAACTAACTAGGGTACAGTCCCCCTATGGACAATACACCCACCCAGCTCAGCTGGTCTTCCTTTACACGAAGGGAACTACAACACCCTGGATCCCTCACCAGGTCTTCCTTCACACATAGAAGGGAACTACAACACCCTAGATCCCCACCAGGTCTTCCTTCACACACGAAGGGAACAACACAGAAAAGATGAGCAATGAAAGTCAAGCCCCTAGATCAAGCTTTAACAAGCAATGATCTGAAGCAGAAATAGCCCTGAGAGAAAGAGATCTACACAAAGGTCTCTCTCAGAACTACGCAGGCTCTCTCTCAAGATTTCTATTGCAACACAGAGAGCTAAGAGCTTGAGACAAATCAGGAATGAGACGCTTGGCTCTTGGATTCTCACAGAAGATTTGAGTTGCAAAGACTTGCTTGAAGTATTCGTGGTTACTCTCACTGCAATCTTATGGAGTTACTATCTTGTATTTATATCTCCAATTTGAAATGTATTCGTTGAAGTAACCGTTGTCTCTAGCTTTGGTAGACGTTAGACTGTTTGAAACTTGGAAGCTTCTAGTCAACAGTCTTTTATCCATTTGTGCACGCAAAGAGATAGGATCTTCTGGCGTCTATATGATCCAACATTGTATGACAGAAAGTCTTTAGGGCCCTGCATACATTAAATGCTAGAACAGTAGACAGCTAGGCTGTCTCTTGTTGTCAGTAAACGTTGATGTGAATATTCACCAAAATAGTAATGCCATTTTGCTATATCAAAAAAAGATGCATACAGAATAAGCAAGATAATGGACGTTATCATCTGCATGCAGCAGAGATACGTTCAGTCTACATTAAATGCAAAACTGTTAGAAAGATATGTGTGATGACTTTGACTATTCAATGCTTTGACCAATAGCAAATCGTTGTACATAAGAAGTCGATACGATCATGACTTATGAAATCGTTAAGTCAATATAGCTGAATCGTTGCGAGACATAACCAAATCGTTATACTGAAGAAATCGTTGTAGAGAGCAAATCGTTATGAGCTCTAAAGTAATCGTTGCGCAAGGCGAATCGTTATGAGCTCTAAAGAAATCGTTGCGTGAAGCAAATCGTTGTATTCAATAAAGAAATCGTTATGAATATTGAAGAAATCGATGCACGAAGCAAATCGTTATGAGCTCTAAAGTAATCGTTGCGTGAAGCAAATCGTTGTATTCAATAAAGAAATCGTTATGAATACTGAAGAAATCGATGCACGAAGCAAATCGTTTTGAGCTCTAAAGTAATCGTTGCGTGAAGCCAAATCGTTGTATTCAATTAAGAAATCGTTATGAATATTGAAGAAATCGATGCACGAAGCAAATCTTTATGAGCTCTAAAGTAATCGTTGCGTGAAGCAAATCGTTATGAGCTCTAAAGAAATCGTTGCGATGAGCAAATCGTTACGATGACTAAAGGAATCATTGCGATGAGCAAATCGTTACGATGACTAAAGGAGTCGTTGCGATGAGCAAATCGTTACGATGACTAAAGGAATCGTTGCGATGAGCAAATCGTTACGATAACGATTCAACGATGTTTCAGATTATGAAGAAATCGTTAAGGCACTTGTGAAACCGTTATGATATCAAATCGTTATAGCTCTATTAAAATCGATATACATGAAGGAAATCGTTCGTGTGACTTTCACAAACAGAATCGATGTGGACTTAGAGAGATAAAATCTTGAAATAATTAACGCTTCAGAAATATGATACTTACCAATATTGGCTTGTTTGACCTTGGTATATTTCCGTACTTAGACTTCATAGAATATGTGTTAGAGAACTTTTGATAGGGGGTTTTGTTAATCACCAAAATAAATCAGTAATTAATTAAAATTGTATAGAGACAGACTGATCATCACCTATTTGATAGACTCTTTTTCACTTTATTATTTTTATAATAAAAGTGACATGCATATTTCTGATACAGCTGTACAACTTAACCACCACCGGCAACGGCGCCGACCCCTCCTTCGACTCGGCCTTTCTGTCGCAGCTCCAGGCGTTGTGCCCTGCCAATGGTGACGGCACCAGGCAGGTGGCCCTGGACAGCGGCAGTGTGGGCAGGTTCGATGTCTCCTTCTTCACCAACCTGAGAAACAACCGCGGGGTGCTGGAGTCGAACCAGAAGCTATGCACAGACGCCTCCACCAGGGTCTTCGTGCAGCACTTCTCCGGCCCATCAGGGGGCTGCTGGGGCTGAGGTTGACGTGGAGTTTTCCAGGGCGATGGTGAAGATGGGCAACATCGGGGTGAGGACAGAACAGATGGGAAGATCCGGTGGGTCTGCACTGGGCAGGGGCGGGGGGGCTTTTCTGGCGCAGGGGGAGATGGGGGGCGCCGCTGGCTAGGGGGAGGGGGAGGGGAAGCTGGCTTGGGAGGGGAGGGGGAGAGAGGGGGCGGCGAGGAGGAGGGGCAGCGGGGGGTGGGGTAGGGAGGAGGAGGGGGCTGCGTAGGTGGGGGGGGGGGGGGGGGGGGGGGGGAGGGGACGATGGAGGGGGAGGGGGAGGAGGGGCTGGTCAGGAGGGGGCGGTGGGGAGGCAGGGGCTACGCAGGGAGGAAGAGGGGGGCAGAGCTTGGCTGGCGAGGTGGGGTGGGTAGGGGTGATGCAGGGGGGAGGAGGGGGTGGCGCAGGTCGAAGGTTCGCCGAGGAGCCACGAAGATGGAATTTGACTCCCGGAGGCGAAGACGCTGTAGGTCTAAGGTTCGCCCAGCGATCTTGCGAAGACGAAGCGGGATTCTCTCCTTTAGAAAAAAAACAGGTCGACACTTGTTTTTTTTGGGAAGAGATATATGCACTGCGGGATTCTCTCCCCAAAATAAAAAAACGGTCTACCAAACGTAACCGCACTTGCTTCTCTTCCTTTTTTTAAAAAATGAGAGAAAAAAGAGGTAAAAAATTGCAACCAAACACCCTATAAGTTCTTCGTTTTTAAACAAACTAACTTGCTTAATGTGAATTTGAGCACCGAGCTCAAACGGGAGTCTGATTTGAGCTCCGTCAATTTCCACAAGTCATACTCATCGCCCTGGCCATGCTAGAACAAATCAGAGACCAATCAGATTAGTATTTCTAATTTTGAACCCCCAAACCTAAGTTCTTTATTTTTAACCTAAACTTGACTATTAGAATAGTTCATCGACTAGTGCTCTAATTTTAGACGCTGATGCGATAGTGATTAGAAAATTGATTGTTATAATAGAGAAATTAAAATAAAATCAATTTACTCACATGAGGGGCCCGTGCTGATGTCGATGGCGCTGCCTGAGGAGCAGGATTCTGACCTGGGAGAGGGCCTGGGAGATAGCCTGGGAGAGCTGGGTCTGGACAGCGTCGGACACCTGCGTATGCATCGTATGGACCATACAAGACTCTAAACCAGAGATCTCATCTCGAATGAAGCCCATCATCTCATTGGGAGAAGTACTTGGAGCACCAGGTGTGGTGAATGCACTAGTCGCCTGTGAACCTGAACTGAGCGCCAAATAACACCCTGCTCGTGTCCATACTGTGCCTAAAACCATACACATGGCCCTCTTTGGGGCACTAGATGCCGCAACCCCATACCTCGGATCAACTACGGCTCCTTCTCCTCCCCGACGTACTTCCTGTCATCTGCTGGCTATACGACTCCTGCAAAAAATAAAATTGACAATTTAATTAATCTGTAACGAGAAAAAATAAATAATGAATAGACTATAAATACTAGTCGCAACCTCTCGGGCTCTGTCGTTAATGTACTGATCCGTCCCCTTTTTCTTATGTGTCTTATCAAACATCTCCTAAAATGTCGGAGGCCTTTTTAGCTCCTTTTCCTATTTCACTGAAAAACATTACATAAATGAGTACCTATATAAATAAAATATACCACAAACGAACATATGACTTACCAATTTGGACTGATGGGTCGCAAAGGAGACAGACCCGCTTGTATGCTTGTTGGCCTCTGGATTGGCAACCCGATTCCCTTTCATTGTTGTGGAGGTCTCTTGCCATCTCTCTGCGGCACATATGTTGCACAGACTTTTCCAGTACTCTCTCCTCATCCATGTCGGTGCGCGCTCCCTCCAAACAGTCGGGTCTAGACTCTGATAAACTCTCTGTGCGTTTTTCCTCGCATTATACAACATATGTTTAAAATTTGATCGGGCGGTGTGTTGAACCACTCTATGGTTATCTGTGATCTTGGCATTTTGTGTGATAACAAAATATATGATGCATTAGGTGATAACAAAATATATTATCTTGGTATTGCGGAGATAACAAAATATAGGTGTTTATAAATTTTTGTTTCATCTGTGTCGCATCAATCTCATAGCAAAATGCTAAGTCTCACATTGATGCAATATGGCGCACTAAATGATAAATCGATGTTTAATCAATATACATCGATTTTAGTTCAAGTGCAAAATGTTAAGCGCTACAACGATTGGTTTTAAATGATTTTATAAGCGTTATAACGATTTCTTTAGAAGCCATAACGATTCTTAAGTAAGCGCATCGATTTGATAAGAAATCGGTCTCATAACGATTTCTTAAGTGACCGCAACGATTTGCCTTCATAACGATTTGATAAGTGAGACACAACGATTTGCTTCTCACATCGATTTGATTCTCATAACGATTTCTTAAGTGAGAACAACGATTTGGTTCTCACATCGATTGTTAAGGCTCATAATGATTTGATAAGTGAGACACAACGATTTACTCTCACATCGATTTGATTCTCATAACGATTTCTTAAGTGAGAACAACGATTTGGTTCTCACATCGATTTGTTAAGGCTCATAACGATTTGATAAGTGAGCGCAACAATTTGCCCTCACATTGATCTACCTTCATAACAATTTGTTAAGTGAGAACAACGATTTGCTTCTCACATCGGTTCGATAAGTGCCATAACGATTTGGTCTCACATCGATTTGCTCTGAAGCGTTTTTGGCGCTTAAATGAAAAGTCAAATATCTTCTGACAGAATAAAGTTGCATGCATGTTCAGAAAAAGATATGACCTTCTATTCTCAGCATGTTAGCAGAAACACAGTGGTATGCACTGTTTATCATAAATACTTATTTGTGCTAACACTCTCCTCTATGTGTGCAGACCTTGAAGACCACCAATCTGATTAAGACAAATGAAGAAGATCAGCAACGACTAGAAGAGCTCCAACGGATCTCTTCAACGGATCTATAGAAAAGCCTCTCATATAAAAGATGAAGCATGGCTAAATAAATAGATAGAGCTTTTCTGAAGATCTTTGAAGGAGTGTACAACCAGTGAGGAACCTGAACTCCAAATACACTCAAAGGAAAAGAGAGAAAGAGCCTGAGCCCAAGAAGAAGTGTTCAAGCATCTGAAGCACTCAAGCATTCAAGCTCCTTCTCCTCTCTTCACTCTCTCTGTGTGCATCTTGTAATCTGGGGAGAGAGACTTTTAGCTAAGAGTTTCTTTTAGTTGGTTGGTTTTCTTTTGTTCCAACTCTCAGCAATGTTCTTTCTTTTCTAAGAAAGATTTCTGTCCAGCTGTAGATTGTATACAGTGTAGAACCTAGCTAGGAGTTTGTGTCTAGCAGAACCGCACCGGGGTTTGTACCAGGAGGTTGGCTTCTTGACCTGTAAAAGAAGTGGGCTGCCTTCTTCCCGGGAAAGAGAATAAGATCAGCTGGGGTGCTGGGTGTTGTAGTGTCCTTAAGGGGGACTGTACCCTTGGTTAGTGAAATCCCAAGAGGTTGCTTGGGGACTGGACGTAGGACTTCCATGTGGGAAGGGCCGAACCAGGATAAATTATTGTGTCATTTGTGTGATTGTTTATTTGCTTCCGCACTGCTACTCTTTATCACACTAAACTAACAAACCTTCAAGTGTTAATTTCTATGTTTAAGTTTCTATTTCAGATTTCAGAAAACCTATTCACCCCCCCCCTCTAGGCTAGCTTGCTGCCATACCAAAAGGGCCAACAGTGGTATCAAAGCGGGTCTCTGATCATCCAAGAAGATCCAATGATCTTAGAGCAAAGATCCATGGCAGCTCAAGGATACACTGAAGGACAGTCAGTCACCAAACCTCCATTCTTTGATGGAGAAGACTACCAATATTGGAAGATGAGGATGGAATGCTTCATTCGAGGCACAGACTTTGATCTGTGGCAGGTAATTGAGGTAGGTGACTTTGTTATTGTTCCTATTGAAGGCACTACTGCCATTACATCTGCTGATAAGAGTAACTATCTCTAAATTTTAAAGCTAAGAACTTTTTATGTTGTGCTTTATCTAAAAAGGAATTTAGTAGAGTATCTGCTTGTAAATCTGCCAAAGAAATATGGGATAAGCTGCAGATAACTTATGAAGGAACAGATAAAGTGAAACAACTAGGATAGATATTCTTGTTTCACAATATGAACAATTTAAAATGCTCCAAATGAAAATATCACTACTATGTATAATAGATTTTCAAGCATAGTAGTAGGTCTAAGTTCTCTTGGAAAAGTTCTCTCTAATGAAGAAACCGTTAGAAAAATACTTAGGTCCTTAACTATTTCATGGACACCTAAAGTAACTGCTATTGAAGAAGCCCATGACTTAACCAAACTTTCTATTTGATAACTTAATGGGTTCCCTCATGGCACATGAAATTAATATGGAGCGTCTATCTGAAAGCTCATCAAAGAAGAAATGTACTAATGCTCTTAAGGTTGTAGCTGCTCCTTCCACTTCTTCTTCTAGCTCCAAAAATGCAGATTCTGAAGACAGTGACGTAGATGAAGTTCTATCCAAACTTCAGAAAATTTTCAAGAAGAAGAAAAATGGATCAAAAAGGATTCAGAAGAAAGACAGAAAAGAGAAAGAAACCAGTCTGCTATGAATGCAGAAACCTGGACATCTGAGACCGGACTGTCCAAGACTCAAGAAGACTGGTCAAACTGAGAACCCAAGAAGTAGCACAAGAAATTAAAAGAAAAGTCATGGCAGCTGCTTGGGAAAATGATGAGGCCACAAGCTCAGAATCATCAAGCTCAGATTCCGAAAAGGAGCAGGTAAATCTAGCCCTCATTGTGGGACTAGATGAGGTACATTCTGACTTATTTTTAATTCTTGCACAGATTCAGGGTCAGAATCAGAAGACTTAGAATAAGTCTTTAATGAACTGTATGAAAAACATAAGGGGGTTGTAAAAGTTCATTTTCTTTACAATCATCGTTTGTGCTTCTCAGCACCTTCCCGTGGGTTCTCCACATTCCCTCCCCATGGGAAGCATTTTATCTCATCTTTTTAGAATCCATTTTCTTACACCGGGCATCGTGCCCATTTTGTATCCCTTACTTTCCTTTCTGTGCCCCACGTGCACAACTCCCTCTTGTTGCCCCACGTGGCACCTCTCCATCTTGCGCCCTACGCTGCGTGCCTCCTTTCTGGCCCCTCGCGGCCCTCTTTTTCCTTCTCTCCTCCGGGCCATCCGATTTTCTTCTTTCAAGGCATCGCGCCCTCCTTCTTCTGCAAACCCCTCCGGCCCTACCGGAGTCTCCAAAATCTTTCCTCCACTTTCTTCTCGCCGCCTTTAATCAGGTCCTTCGACCCTTCTCGCATTGTTTTCAGGGTTTTAGCCCCCACATGTCTTTTTAATTTCCCAACAAAAAAGTTAAATTCTTGTAGACCCCCGAGTCTCGCCCCGGCGCAGGGCATTCGTCCTCTTTCCGCAATTCTCTCCCTTCCACTTTAATCGGGTCCTTCGACCCTTCTCGCACTGCTTTCGGGGCTTCATCCCCCACTTGTCTTTGTAATTTCCAAATAAAAATTGTACATTCTTCGTAGACCTCCGAGTCTCGCCCCAGCGCAGGCCATTCGTCTTCCGTAATTCTCTCCTCTCCATCTTCAATCGGGTCCTTTGACCCTTCTCGCATTATTTTCGGGGCTTCAGTCCCCACTTGTCTTTTTAATTTACAAAAAAAAAATGTAAATTCTTTGTACCTCCGAGTCTCGCCCCAGCGCAGGGCATTCGTCCTTCCTTTACCCTCCGAATTCTTTATTATTAGTGTCAACAAGAAAATCCACAAAAAGATGAATATTTCAATATTGTCGTGTCATCGCAGCACTTCTGTTATGAAGATTACGAGCCAGGAGTCCAAAGTTCCCCCCGGATCGTTAAAGTTTCCCTGGCATGGGCACCTTGCACACACTTCACGGCGCCAAGCCGATTACTCTGGTAGGCACCGTCGCTGTCACAGCCATGCCTGAAAGGCACAAATGTCTGTTTCTCCTCTTACTCGACCAAATATTGGTAACAGAGATAGTCTGGGCAAGGCAACCAACCCAAGCACTCTGTCATAAAAGAATGTCCAAAAAAAATGGGCAAATCAAATGACCAAGAAAAATCAAAGTCAAAATGCATGTCAAGAGCGGCAAAGTCCCCGCGGAGATCCAAATGGACCCGGCCGTATGCATGCAAAAATCAAAACCAAATCAATCATAATAGGGCATGACAAAGAGTGGCAAAGTTCCCACGGAGATCCAAATGGACTCGGGCGTACGCATGTCCCTACAATCAAATGGTCATCAAACCATCCAGAAGCCCCAGTGCTTAATGAGACTGAACCTTCTGACGGCTGTGCCAAGGAAAGAAGTCAAACCCAAACTCCTCGAACACCCATATCAAGCTTATCTCCAATTTTCTTCCCTTCTCTCTGCCAGACTTAGTCGCCTCTTCAGGCATGACTTTGATAGTAGCACCGTCGACCAAGTGCAATCAGCCCGTGGGCGCCACGTTAAAATGCACGCCCTACTCTGGGCATTCTTAATGACACGGGCGGAAACAAGAATCCCTCGCCAGCCGTTTTCATAACCTTAATGCCGCCATGGCATGGCAATGTTACAAAATTGAAAAAAAATCAATAATTTCAAAAAATCCACAAAGATCAAATA
>JACBKR010005185.1:0-19815 GCA_014218235.1 Colocasia esculenta
GATGACCCTTATTAATTCTGTTCAAATTTAATCCCTATCTATATTGCTGCAGCGACTTCTATTCTAAGACAGTGGTTAATTATATTGAGAAGGATTGTGCTAATTTCTTCTGGAGTGGTACTGATGGTATTCACAGGAAGCATTGGGTGTCTTGGGACACTATTCATGCCCTATCTCTGAAGGTGGCCTTCACATCAAGAGCTTATGGCACACTCAACTTGCTTGGCCTCTAAGAAAATATGGAATATCTACTATGGTTCATCTTGTAGGCGAGATATGCCGATTGAGATTCACAGATGATTGTGGTGATCTTTTAAAAAATCTATTCCTCATGGTATGCCTAAAGCGATCTTCAATATTGCTCATCAAAATGTCGTCAAGAATCTAGGTGGATTGTTGGCGATGCAGAAATGTTGATTTCCTGAAGGATGTTTGCTTGGGCAAACCTGTCTTAATGATCTTTTGTCTGCTCCTTACAATGGGCTTCCATCACTGTTCGTGAGGTTATCTTGAGTTCTGACCATCCATCCACAGGATCCTTCCATGCCCCAGTGTCTTAAAGGATATCAAGCTCACCAACCATGCAGACCACTGGTATGGGACTGCTTCTCCAGACGGTTCCTTACCACATCGTCTGCTTATAGCATGATGTCTTGCATGTTGTTAAGAGGGCGGGCCTAACGCGTCTGTGGCATCCTCCTTTCTACAAGCGTGTTCTATCTTCTGTTGGTAGTTATTATACATAGCATATCTGGTGGACTCTCGCATATCTGATCATGGTATCGCCATTGTTTCCAGGTGTTCTTGCTGCATCATGCCTTCCTTTGAGAGACCTAAACCATCTATTCATCTCTAGTGAGCTGGCTACTAAGCTCTGGCAGTGGGTTATGCCTTTTCTCATTTTAATATGACATCTCATGATAATATCACTAGCCGCTTTTGGCATATTCTTTGTCATTGTAGCTCTGCAACACCACATGGCTTCATATGTCTATACGCCACTATGCTATCCTGTGGGAATATGGAGAGCCAGATGTTTAATGCGGTTTGAGGAGAAGCGGTACTTACTTGGTAGAATTATCCATAACATCCGTTTCATGATTCCATGTCCCTTGACACTACAGTTTTAAAAGCAACTCTTCAGATCAGCACATGGAGAATATTTACTCTCTTGGGTTCTATCCTAAGATCAAAGTATTTTTTCAACTCATCAGGTGGATTCCGCCTAATAAGGGGTGGTCCTTAATGTTGATGGTGCGAGTAAGGGAAATCCAGGGATATGTGGGAGAGGCAGATGTATGAGGGATAGCAATGGTAGGCTACTTCTTGCCTTTTCCATTTCTATGGCTTTGGCACTAGCTTGGTTGCTGAGGTTCGCTCTCTGTGTGATGGAATCCGTTGGCTGCCGACTATGGTTTTATCCTGAATGAAATCAGATCTGATTATTGATTCTTGTTTCTTCTATTCACAACAACAAATTGCCTTCTTGGGAGTGTATGCGTGGTGGCGGGAAGCTCAGATTCATCTATAATTCCAACGTCAAGTTTGTTCATACCTATAGACAAGCGAACCAGGTGGCTGATGCTTTGTCTAATGTCGGATGTAAATCTTCTACCAATGTTGTTTTCTTTTC
Source organism: Colocasia esculenta (assembly GCA_014218235.1). Classification (NCBI taxonomy): domain Eukaryota; kingdom Viridiplantae; phylum Streptophyta; class Magnoliopsida; order Alismatales; family Araceae; genus Colocasia; species Colocasia esculenta. Next base: position 1,634 of record JACBKR010005185.1, read on the forward strand.
TGCTGCCTCTTTACCTCATCAATGTAAAGGGCCCCTAACCATGGACCGGTCTGGGGTTCCTAACATTAGGCAAGCTTAGTAGGGGTATGCCCCTCCGGTCTTGTACACCTTTCTTAAATTGATAATCCAGGCCCAGGTTAATCGCACTGGTGGAGTGGGTACATTCTATTCCTGGGAATAGGGTGCACTCTCCTAGTTGCTAACCCTGAGGACTTCTTATATTAAAAAAAAAAAGTAATAGGTTAACAGATAATAGTTCTGAATGAAAAAAAAAAAGACTATGGCACTGAGTAGATATGCACAATATGTGGTAATGATAATGCTATGATGGTAGAGTACTTCATCCAAGGATTGTGACCAGAGTTGCAAGATGCGGTGATACCCCTTATGTGCAGGACGGTGGAGGGAAGCAGCCCAAAGGGTAGCTATCTAGAGAGGACTGTGTAGGCTAGGTAGTCAGGAGAGACAGGTGGTTTTTGGCTTTCACACATTCCCCATGCATTAGAAAGGGCAAGGCGCCTTTAGGAGCATCATCATCATCAGGATTCACCAAGTGGGTACTAAATTGAAGAAGATATTCAGAGGATGAGGCGGTGGTCGACAGTAGAGTTTTTAGCAAGGGAGAGGCTTTAGAGTCTTAGTAGAGCACAACTAGGCATCCCACAGTTCCTCCAGAGTACAGGTGTTATAATTGTGATCAACGGGGCGCTTAATCAGAAATTATCCATATCCCAGAAGGTACAGTATGGTAGAGGGGCACCACAACAGCAACAAACAATTCAGCAGCCACCAGTAGAGCGAGGTAGAGGTCCACCTTTTCAAAGGGGAGGAGGACGGGTCATGGGCATCACTAGAGCATAGGCGGAGGCATCCAATCTGATTGAAAGTATATTACTTCTCTTTGAATTTTCTGCACGAGTATTGATTGATCGGGTGCATCGCATTCTCATTTTTGAGGATTTTATAGATAGCATGATTCATCCTTTAGAGGAGAGACATTGTGAGCTAGTCGTGGAGGTTCCTTCAGGTGGTTTTATGCTTACTTCTGATTATTTAGATGAGGTCCCGATAGTGATACAAAGGAATCAGTTGCCAGCTAGATTGTATGCATTACAGTTAAAGGAATATGATGTTTTTGTGTATGGACTAGTTGGAAGCCTATGGGGGAGTGGTGGATGTAGAAAGAAGAAGGTTAGATTCTGTCATCCCAATGGAGCTACATTTGAATTCCAAGGTATGTGTTCTATACTCCTAAGTTTATTATTCTGCACTTAAGGCTAGGAGATTTATTAATGTAGGGTGTGTAGCATATCTAGCTTCAGTCAGTTAGTTGAGACATGTAAGTCTGTAGAAATGGTACCAGTGGTTAAGGAGTTTGTAGATGTGTTCTCAGAGGAGTTGCCAGGGTTAGCTCCACATAGAGAGGTAGACTTTACAATGGAATGTAGCCAGACAGTATGCCATTTCAAAAGCACCCTATAGGATGGCACCAGTTGAGTTGAAGGAATTGAAAAAGAAGTTGCAAGAATTGTTAGAGAAAGGTTTCATGAAGCCCAGTCATTCACCATGGGGAGCACTAGTATTGTTTGTTAGAAAGAAGGATGGTGGCCTCAGAATGTGTATAGATTACCGTCAGTTGAACTAGGGTACCATCAAGAACAAATATCCACTTCCTAGAATTGATGTTGTTTGATCAGTTATAGTTAGCTAAGTGTTTTCTAAAATTGATTTAAGATCAACGTATCATCAGCTGAGGATCAGAGAAGAGATATTGATAAGACAACTTTCAAAACAAGATATGGACACTATGAGTTTATGGTTATGCCATTTGGATTGACAAATGCACTAGCAGCATTCATGGACTTGATGAATAGAATCTTTCACCCATATTTGTATCAGCTCATTGTAGTATTCATAGATGACATATTGGGTACTCAGCATCAGAGGAAGAGCATGCAACACATTTGAAAATTACTTTCCAAACTTTGCGAGATCATCAGTTGTATGCTAAATTAAGCAATGTGAGTTCTGGTTAAGGGAGATTCAGTCTTGGGTCACGTAATTTCAGGAGAAGGTGTAACCAGTAAATCTAGCTATGGTTGAAGTTTTTATGAAGTGGGAAGAGCCAAAATAGTGTCAAAAATGAGGAGTTTTCTTTGTTTGGCAGGATACTACAGACGGTTCATCCAGGATTTCTCGAAGATTGTAGCACCATGACAAGATTGACTAGGAAATGAGTACCCTTTGTGTGGTCACCAGATTGTCGATGGAGCTTTATGGAATTGAAGATGAGGAACACTTCAGCACCCATACTAGGATACCATTAGGCAGTGGAGGTTTTTGTTGTATACATATACTTCTAGGAGAGGACTCGGAGCAGCGCTGATGCAGCATGGAAGGTAGTGGCATATGCGTCCTTGCAGCTAAAGTGACATGAAGAAAACTATCCAACACATGATTTAGAACTAGTAGCGGGGTATTTGCATTGAAGTTGTGGAGGCACTATTTGTCATACCTCAGACTTAATTTACCTTTCTATTGAATCTTGGAACACCTTTTGTGGGAGAAACTTTTAGAAACACATAGTCACCAACTTCAAATTACAACGGTCTACGCCTTGTATCTGCATAGCTTTTCTGTCGACTCTGAGTTGTATGAAGCTTTTCCTTGATAAACTTGACTATATCTGAGCACTTCTGAATCAACTCTAGTCCTATAACATGTCGTTCTCCTACTTCATGCCAGAGTTAAGGTGTTCTGCACAGTCTTCCATATAGAGCTTCATATGGTGCCATCCTGATACTTGTGTGGTAACTGTTATTGTAGGAGAATTCCACCATACATAAGTGATGCTCCCAGCTGCCTCCCCAAACTAAACACAAGCTCACAACATGTCTTCTATGGTCTGAATTGTTCTCTCTATTTGTCCATCTATTTGCGAATGATAAGCCAAACTGTATTTCCACTCAGTACCAATCACTCTCTATAAACTTCTCCAGAATCCTGATGTAAATCTTGGATCTCTATCTAAAATAATAGTGATTGGAATGCCATGTAATGGTACTATCCTGTCCACATACAATCTAGCCAATTTGTCCACTGTCCATGACATGATCACGACCAATAACCTGCACACCTTCGTCAATCGATCAATAAAGACCCAAATCCCATTGTGGCCTAACGTTGTTCTAGGTAAACTACCACAAAATCCATGGCTATATCATCCACTTTCACTGTGGAATCGAAAATGGCTGCAATAAACCTCCCGGCCTCTGATGCTCTGCTTTAACCTACTGACGTATCAAACATCTTGTTGTGAATTCCTCTATTTCCTTCTTCATGTTCGGCCACCAAAAGTGCTTCTTCAAATCTTGATACATTTTTGTGCTACCTGGATGGATAGTATATCTGGACCTGTGCGCCTCTTCCAATACTTTCTACTTCACGTATGCTTCTGCTAGGACATACACTCGGCCTTTGAATCTGATCATATAATCATCATCAATAGTGACATCTTTCATTTTCACAATCTCGGTCAAATTCTTATCTACTTTCTGAGCTTCTGCTATTTGCCAATACAATGAGGGCTCTACTGCACTGCTAGCTAACACCGCTCGCTACTGATTGTTTGGAACAAATAGAGAATTCTCTGCTACATCTTCATATAATTTCTATTCTTTTATCATCATCTGGCTCAATACTACCTTTTGCTCAAAGCATCTGTAACAACATTGGCCTTACCAGGGTGGTATGCTAAACTAAAATCATAATCTTTCAAGTACTCCATTCATCTACGATGAGAGGAATAGAGAAGCTTCTCCGTTTGGTGACGTGACAAGGCCCTTCAATAGCCTTGGGGACTCCTTTTCGTTGAACCACTCTTATATTTTATCCACTAATTTTGGTGATAACAAAACATATGATTAACTTAAAATACTTGAATATATTTAATATCATGTTTTCCTCATAAATATAATAAATTATGGCACTACTGTTTCATGATTTGCACTAAAAGCTTAATTGATTAATGTTCAATGCATATCGATTACTGACTAAATGCAACATTGATTACTGTTATAAATCAAACATCGATTGCCTCATTTAAACATCGATTGCTTCACTTAAACATCGATTGTCTGAAACATCGATTGCCTTATAACATCGATTGTATTAAACAACGATTGCTCTTCACTTAAACATCGATTGTCTTAAACATCGATTGCCTTAGAACATCGATTATCTTAAAACATCGATTGCTCTTCACTTAAACATCGATTGTCTGAAACATCAATTTCCTTAGAACATAGATTGCTATCACAATCGATTATCTTAAAACATCAATTGCTTTCACATCGATTGGTTATATCGATTATTTTAAAACATCGATTGTTTATATTGATTATCTTAAAACATCGATTGCTTTCACATCGATTGCTTATATTGATTATCTAAAACACTGATAGCCTTCACATTGATTGTCTTTTGACATCGATTGTCTCTTAACATTGATTATCTTTAGACATCGATTGCCTTTTAGACACCGACTATCTTCGGACGACGATTGCCTTTTAGACATCAATTCCCTTTAGACATCGATTACTCTTTAGACATCGATTCTTTGAACATCGACTGCATCTTAAACATCGATAGCATCTAGTTTCTATTTCAGATAAATTATATCAATACCTTGACAATAATCCTTGCAATAATCATATTGATTGTGGATGAAATTAAATTATGTGAATGCCTTTATGAATAAGCTTTGATCAAATCTTGGCGCGCAATATTTTTCAAATTATTTTTAAAGATGTGCATTTCAATTGGTTACATATCTTTCTTATGAAACGTTTCAAGGATATCCTCTTACGTATGGTCTATCAACAGATACAGTTCCCATGCACATTATCTTGTATTGTTACCATTTTCATGACATGTTGTCTACAACTTTAAATGGTGACAGAATGGACGTACCTATTTCTGTATAACACATTTTTGTTCGTTGACTGAAGACATCTCTCTTAGCATTTAATGCCTGTAGGTTTCCGGTAGTCGCACATGACTACAACGAGACATGTTACGTTGACTGACATAGGAGATATCCATAGATCTCTCTCTCTCTCTCTCTCTCTCTCTCTAATGACTACAGGTTTCCGATAGTCAAGCACTTTTTTTGTGTTAGACCTACTGCGACTGCATTGAAACAAACATCAAGAAATGAAAGACAATAGATACCTCAACGGTTACATCTAAAGAAAGCAGGAATGTTTATAAGAGGACGATGGGTGTGAAAAACAAAGTGGACAGAGATATAGATGTTTACACACACAAATCTTCACCACCATTGAGATTAGGAGAGCAGTGCACCTTACTCCAAGTCCATCTGCTCGAGCTCTCCTGAAGCTTCACTTCGATTTTTCTTTTGAGAGCCTGTTGTTTCTGAAAGGGTAGCATCATAGCTCCATTCTTTTCCCTCTCAGTTCGTACCTCAGATCAAGCACTGCATTGTTGTATAAGCTTGACCTAGGGGCCATCCTTCAACTCTTTTCAGAGTGCTCCTCTTCCTGTGTGAAGAGAAGACCTGTTGTGCTAGTGGGTGATTTGTTCCCCTTGTTAAAGGGAAGACATGTTTCTATAGGTGGGTGTTTGCCTCTTTGGGTTTAAAGAGAAGACCAACTTGAGTTTGGTGGTGTAACCACGCTGGGGTTTGTTTTAGTAGGTTTGCTTCTAAGCCAATAAAAGAAGTGGGCTACCTTCTTGCCCTGAAAGAGAAGAAGACCAGCAGGGGCTGGGTGTTATAAGCCTTAAGGGGGACTATACCCTTAGCTAGTGGAATCCCAAGTAGTTTCTTTGGGACTGAACGTTGGATTCCTGGTGATAGGAGGTCCGAACTAGGATAAAATTCTTGTGCATGTTGTGTGATTGCTTTTATCTTACTTCCGCTGCTCACTAACTCTAACACCTGCGTTTTGTGTTTCTGTTTGAAGTTATTTTAACAGGAAAATTTCAAGATATAATTTAAGCAACCCATCACCCCCTTTTGGGCTAGTAACTTGGTCAACAAGTGGTATCATAGCCCTGGTCTCTGAAAATCAAGAAGATCTAACGATCTTAGAGTAAAGATCCATGGCAGTTCAAGGATTGCAGAAGGCCAATCCATCTTTCGACCTCCACTATTTGATAGAGAAGATTATCAATACTAGAAGACTAGGATGGAGTTCTTCCTACAAGACTACGACTATCAAATCTGGAGCATCATAGAAGATGGTGATCTCCAAATATCCAAGCCCAAGGATGAATGGATAGCTAAGAGAAAAAGAAGATATCTCTGAACAACAAGGCTTAGAGCTTCATGTGTTGCGTGCTGACCAAGTAAGAGTTCAACAGAATTTCTACGTGCAAAACAGCAAAGGATATATGGGCAATACTAAGGCTAACATATGAAGGGATTGACAACGTAAAAGAAACTAGGATTGATATCTTGGTGACATAATATGAGAAGTTCCAAATGGAACAAGGTGAGTCCATATCTCAAATGTACAACGAGTTTATTGAAATTGTAAATGGACTTATAGGTTTGGGAAAGAAGTATAACTAGGGAGATATGGTCAGGAAGATCCTAAGATCTCTCCCAAAGCAGTGGACTCCAAAGGTCACTGCTATAGAAGAAGCAAATGACCTCTCCACAATGACATTGGAAAAGATTATTGGATCTCTCATGGCTCATGAGATCAACATGGAGAGATTAGGAGAATGCTCTTTCAAAAGAAAGTCAAATAATGCATTCAAGGTTGAGGAAAGCACTTCGGATGAATTCACTGCCAGTGAGGGCAGTAATACTGGCAGAGAAGAAGAAATTATCCAAAAAAATCTAGCCAAGAGGAAGAGAAAAAGAAGAAGAGAAAAGAGGAGAAATACAAGAAATATAAAAGGAAAACCTTCACAGCTTCATGGGATAACTCCACAGACAACTCAAGTACAAAAGAAGATGAAGAGAATGCCATCTGCTCTTGATGAACAAAATAAGAAGGCATTCAAATGGGTATAGTTAGAGGATGCTCAAAAGCATCCAGTTAGTGACAACCAACTATTAACTTCATTCCAATCTGAAGAGGAAGTAGTCATCCTTAATTTTTTAATCTTTGTTAAACTTACATTTGTTTTGTTATATATATTTTTAACTACAATGCTACTAACATCCTTTCAAGTATTTCTGTCTTTTTTATATAGATCAATGTAGGGAATATTCTTGAAGACCCCCTCAACAACAACAACAACAAGCAGAAATACAACAAACAGATGTCGACAGAATCTAGATCAGAAGAAGATTGAAGATTCATTAAGCCTCACACTAAGGGGGAGCCATACACTAAGGGGGAGCATCACATTAAGGCGGAGAAATAAACAATGACAGCATTAAACTTTGGTTTGAAGCCCTCTTCTTCAAACTCACAACATAGTGGTAAGATCCTTCCTTTTTGTTATTGACAAAAAGGGGGAGAGTATTTTTAAACTATGAATTTCTGTTTATTCCATGTTTTGAGTATCCTGTCAAAAATTCTCATAAGCTTTGTTATCACCAAAAAGGGAGAGATTTTGAACCACTCTTATATTTTATCCACTAATTTGGTGATAACAAAACTTAGATTAACTTACATATCATGAATATATTTAATACTATATTTTCCTCATAAATATAATAAAATACGGCACTATCGTTTCATGATTTGCACTGAAAGCTCAATCGATACTGTTCAATACATATCGATTGCTGACTAAGTGCCACATCGATTACTATTATAAATCAAACATCGATTGCCTCATTTAAACATCGATTGCTTCACTTAAACATCGATTGCCTTAGAACATCGATTGTCTTAAACATCGATTGCTCTTCACTTAAATATCGATTGTCTGAAACATCGATTGCACTTCACTTAACATCGATTGCCTAAGAAACATCAATTGCTTTCAGAATCGATTATCTTAAAACATCAATTGCTTTCACATCCATTGCTTATATCGATTATGTTAAAACATCGATTGCTTATATAGATTATCTAAAAATCGATGCTTTCACATTGATGCTTATATAGATATCTTAAAACATCAATTGCTTTCACATCGATTGTCTTAAACATCAATTGTCTCTTAACATCGATTATCTTTAGACATCGATTGCCTTTAGACATAGACTACCTTTGGACATCGATTGCCTTTTAGACATCGATTGCCTTTAGACATCGATTACTCTTTAGACGTCGATTACTCTTTGAACATCGATTGTGCCTTAATCATTGATTAGCATCTAGTTTCTATTTCAAATAAATTATTATCAATACCTTGACAATAATCCTTGCAATAATCATATTGATTGTGGATGAAATTAAATTATATTGAATGCCTTTATGAATAAGTTTTGATCAAATCTTAGCGCGCAACATTTTTCGAATTATTTTTAAAGATGTGCATTTTAAATTTCCCGCTATCTGTTACATATCTTTCTTATGAAAACTTTTCAAGGATATCCTCTTACGTATGGTTTATCAACGGATACAACTTTAACTGGTGAAAGAATGGACATATCTATTTCTGTATAACACTTTATTGTTCGTTGACTGAAGACATCTCTCTCAGCATTTAATGTCTGCAGGTTTCCGATAGTCGCACATGAGTACAATGTTGGACATGCTATGTTGACTGACACGGGAGATATCCATATGATCTCTCTCTCTCTCTCTCTCTATATATATATATATATATCCAAACATTTAAGTGTAGGTTTTCAGTAGTCAAGCACTCCTCTTGCGTTAGACCTACTGTGACTGCATGGAAACGAGCATCAGAAATGAGAGACAACGGATACTCAACAGTTACATGAAGAAAGTAGGAATGCTTATAAGAGGGTGATGACTGTTGAAGAACAAAGTGGAGACAGATCAGAAGTGTACACACATAGATCTTCACCACCATTGAGATTAGAAGAGCAGTGCGCCTTACTCCAAGTCCATCTACTTCGAGCTCTCCTGAAGCTTCACTTTGATTTTTCTTTTGAGAGCATGTTGTTCTAAGAGGGTAGCATCATAGCTCCATTCGTTTCCCTCTCAGTTTGTACCTCAGATCAAGTATGCATTGTTGTATAAGCTTGATATAGGGGCCCCTTCAACCTCTTTTAGAGTGTACTCTTCCTATGTGAAGAGAAGACTTTCTGTGCTAGGGGTGATTTGTTCCCCTTGTTAAGGGAAGACCTGCTTCTACAGGTGGGTGTTTGCCTCTTCAGGTTTGAAGAGAAGACCAGCTTGAGTTGGTAGTGTAACCACACTGGGGTTTGTTCTAGTACATTTGCTTATGAGCATGTAAATGAAGTGGGCTACCTTCTTGCCAGAAAAAAAAAAAAGAAGACAGTAGGGGCTGGGTGTTGTAAGTCCTAAGGGGGATTGTACCCTTAGCTAGTAAAATCCCAAGTAGTTTCTTGGGGACTGGACTATGAACTCTAGTGATAGGAGGTCTGAACCACGATAAAAATTCTTGTGCATTTTGTGTGATTGCTTTTATCTTACTTCTGCTGCTCACTAACTCTAAACCTATGTTAGGTTTCTGTTTGAAGTTATTTTTAACAGGAAAATTTCAAGATATAATTTAAGCCAATCCATTCACCCCCACTCTAGGCTAGCAACCATGTCAACACTCTTGGCCTCCTTCAAGTCTTCTAGACACACTAGATTGAGAGGGTGTGGTTGAGATGAAAGTAAAGTCTCTCTCCCTCTCTATTTCTCTCTCCTCTCCTTAATGCAATGTAGGCCAAGTCATTTAGCCTTCCCCCTTGTCCAAGAGGGTCAAGTGTACCTTAAATAGACAGAGCAGGTCGAAGCTAGGGAGCCTTGGATGCCCAAGTGTGAAGAAAACCACCTTGCAAGGGTGGCAATCCAAGTTCTAAGGGTGGTGGAAAGAGGGAGAAAGCACATAGGCAGTTATTAGGTCAAGAGGGTGCCAAGGTGGCCCATATGTCTTTGGGAATGGTCCTATGTGCAATAAGGCCAAGGTAGTGGAAAATGGGGGTGTGATGCTCGCACTATCCTCAGGCAGTTCCGTGGAATAGGTAAACCCAGGTAGTTGTCCATCCAGGCCGTCAATAACATGCAAACGTCCATCGATGTGGATATAGAAAGAGGGTAAACGACCTTGAAAATTGACGTTGTAAGACCCTAGATTCTGTGCATTTATAACTTTCTGTATGTTTTAATTGCTGACCGAACTTCATCTTGACGTCAACATCTTACGTCAACATCTTGTGCCGTTAATGTTTGTTGACGGCATAGTATATGTCATTTACTGTTGGTTTGGGGACGTTAACGACAAGATTGATTGTTGTCTATTTCATATCTTAAAAATCGATTGCTTTCACATTGATTGCTTATATAGATTATCTTAAAACATCAATTGCTGTCACATCGATGTCTTTTAACAAAAATTGTCTCTTAACATCGATTATCTTTAGACACGATTGCCTTTAGACATAGACTACCTTTGGACATCGATTGCCTTTAGACATAGACTACTTTGGACATCGATTGCCTTTTAGACATCAATGCCTTTAGACATCAATTACTCTTTAGACGTCGATTACTCTTTGAACATCGATTGTGCTTAAACATTGATTAGCATCTAGTTTCTATTTCAGATAAATTATTATCATACTTGACAATAATCCTTGCAATAATTCATATCGATTGTGGATGAAATAAATTATATTGAATGCCTTTATGAATAAGTTTGATAAATCTTGGCGCGCAACATTTTTCAAATTATTTTAAAGATGTGCATTTTAATTTCCCGCTATCTGTTACATATCTTTCTTATGAAAACTTTTCAAGGATATCCTCTTACGTATGGTTTATCAACGGATACAACTTTAACTGGTGACATAATGGACATATCTATTTCTGTATAACTCTTTTTGTTCGTTGACTGAAGACATCTCTCTTAGCATTTAATGTCTGCAGATTTCCGATAGTCGCACATGACTACAACGTTGGACATGTTATGTTGACTGACACAGGAGTATCCATATGATCTCTCTCTCTCTCTCTCTCTTATATATATCTTATATATATATATATATATATATCCAAACATTTATATCTGTAGGTTTTCGGTAGTCAAGCACTCCTCTTGCGTTAGACCTACTATGACTGCATGGAAACGAGCATCAAGAAATGAAGGACAATAGAATACTCAACTGTACATCTGAAGAAAGTAGGAATGCTTATAAGAGGATGATGACTGTGAAGAACAAAGTGGAGACAGATTCAGAAGTGTACACACACAGATCTTCACCACCATTGAGATTAGAAGAGCAGTGTGCCCTTACTCCAAGTCCATCTACTTCGAGCTCTCTTGAAGCTTCACTTTGATTTTTCCTTTGAGAGCATGTTGTTTCTAAGAGGGTAGCATCATAGCTCCATTCGTTTCCCTCTTAGTTTGTACCTCAGATCAAGCACTGCATTGTTGTATAAGCTTGATATAGGGGCCATCCCTTCAACTCTTTTCAGTGTGCTACTCTTCCTATGTGAAGAGAAGACTTTCTGTGCTAGTGGGTGATTTGTTCCCCTTGTTAAAGGGAAGACCTGCTTCTACAGGTGGGTGTTTACCTCTTCAGGTTTGAAGAGAAGACCAGCTTGAGTTTGGTGGTGTAGCCACACTGGGGTTTTCTAGTACATTTTCTTATGAGCCTGTAAATGAAGTGGGCTACCTTCTTGCCTGAAAAAAAAGAAGACTAGCAGGGGCTGGGTGTTGTAAGACTTTAAGGGGGACTGTACCTTAGCTAGTAAAATCCCAAGTAGTTTCTTGGGGACTGGACGTATGACTCTTAGTGATAGGAGGTCTGAACCACGATAAAAATCCTTGTGCATTTGTGTGATGCTTTATCTTACTTTGCTGCTCACTAACTCTAACACCTATGTTTAGTGTTTCTGTTTGAAGTTATTTTAACAGGAAAATTTTCAAGATATAATTTAAGCATCCATTCACCCCCCCCCCCTCTTGGCTAGCAGCGTGGTCAACACTCTGGCCTCCTTCAAGTCTTCTAGACACACTAGATTGAGAGGGGTGTTTTGAGATGAAAGGTAAAGTCTCTCTCTCTCTATTTTCTCTTCTCTCTTAATGCAATGTAGGTCAAGTCATCTAGCCTTCCCCCCTTGTCCAAGAGGGTCAAGTGTACCTTAAATAGACAGAGCAGGTCGAAGCTAGGGAGCCTTGGATGCCCAAGTGTGAAGAAACACATTTGCAAGGGTGCAATCCAAGTTCTAAGGGTGGGCTAATGGGAGAAAGCCACATAGGCGTTTATTAGGTTCAAGAGGGTGCCAAGGTGGCCATATGTCTATTGGGAATGGTCCCATGTGCAATAAGGCCAAGGTAGTGGAAAATGGGGGTGTGATGCTCGCACTATCCTTAGGCAGTTCAGTGGATGGAAAGGTAAACTAGGTAGATGTCAACATACCAGGCCGTCAATAACATGCAAATCATCGATGTGGATATAGAAAGAGGGTAAACGACCTTGAAAATTGACGTTAGACCCTAGATTTTCTGTGCATTTATAACTTCAGTAGTTTTAATTGCTGACCGAAATTCATCTTGACGTCAACATCTTGTGACGTTAACTGTTTGTTGACGGCATAGTATATGTCATTTACTATTTGGTTTGAGGACGTTAACGACAAGATTGATTGCTGTCTATTTCATATAAACAGTAGACACATTGACGTCAACATCTCCGTCTGTGTTTGGTTTCATTCCCCGATCCATCCCAATTTCTTTGTGGATAAACATGGAACCCTGATTTAGGTTGGGATTCTCTTTCCTACCATGACCACGATCCAAACCCCTATAAAACTAGTTCGTCTCTGTAAGGGGAGGACTTTTTGTCACGCCCCGACGCAGAATATCAGAACGCGAGGTAGTTGCAAGTAAACGATATAGAGCGAGTACTAGACATCAAACCATTGCATAATGAATAATACTAAAGTAATTTATTTCATTAATAACTTTCCAAATGTGTAGTTATAACCACTATATCAGAGCCATTCTATAGGGCCCAATTACATTGAAACAAAAGCAAAAGACTAACTAAGACTCTAGCATATTTCTAGGACGCTAGGGTACTCGTGACTTCACTCCTGGTCGTTCCCGTCCTCTTGAGTGTATGTGTCATCCTCGGTCTCACCTGAGAACACAACGACAAATAACGCAGGTGAGCGATAACGCTCAGTAGGACTTAAATCTCAATAGTCAAGCAGGATTTAAATAATTAATGCATTAAATACAGAGTAAACTAATGATAGAATGAGAGAGTCAAGTATAAGATAGCAGGATAGCATGTGAACAAAATAGCACAACTTTCCAAATATAAAACGAGTGTCGAGTATAGCACAAATAGCAAGATGGCCATAGCACAATAGCACAAAGTGAGCCTAGCACAACGAGTATAGTATAGCACTTTGTTTGTCTTGTGGACAACGAGAGAATAGCATTTTGATTGTCATTTAGATAGTCGAGATAGATAGCACTAGAGTGTAATGCCAAACACTCTGATCATTTAACTCCCATGGGCACTAGCACTTTCGGGCGCAATCCCAGGACCAGATTGGGCCCTTTATATATTGCTAGGCATTGGCTATATTATTTATCTTTAGACAATCAGTCAATGGCCAATATAGAGTACCAAGAAATAGATAAGAGCACTAGATGAATAGATGAGATAGTAGAGTGAACGTGAATAGATGAGCGAGTAGAGCATAGATGTGAGCTAGTGGACATTGCACGTAACACATCGAGTAAATAGGCAATAGTAACAGCTGCACACGCACGCACGTAGTGTTGGCAGTTAGGTGGAACTCACTACCTTTCTGCTAGCCATGTACGCACAGGTCCAGAGGTCCGAGTGATTCCAGATAAGTGCAAACTTCTAATAGCTTTGGATCATGCTGATCCCTAAAGGGTGTAATAGGTGTTAGGGTACACCGGCTCGTCGACCATGTGGGAATCCATAGACAGAGGAGACTTACGAGGCTTGAACAAAGACTCACTAGTCCGGCAGAAGGGGTATCCGACAGAGAGTTCATCAAGTCAAGAAAGCGTGTAGATAGAAACAAGTGCTCGACGTTCTAGAGAAATTCTAGAACAGTGGAGCATCGGTATCGGTGTTCCAAACATCGCGAGGAAAACGTACAAGTATATTCTAGAATGAGGCAATTAAAATTACCAGATAAATCATGTACATGTTCATGTCATTTAAGCCATATTTGGATGGTTCAAAGTGTGTGTACATGTGAATAAGAAAATCATGGACAAGATAGATCATGTGATCGACTTAAATTAATTAAAATATATTCCATATTTACAACTTCATTTTTCAGTGGTTTTAAACAGTTAACAAGATATGGGAATCTGACGAACAACAAGACTTGCAAAAGATTGTTTTCCAGCAAAAAGTCAGATCGCGACACACCCTAATGAGGGTCGTGACAGGCTCCACTGAGATCGCGACAGGGTCTTGTACAGGTTGCAACGGGCTTATCGGTTCGGGTACAGGTCGCGACGGGCTCACAGACCGGGCAGCCAGAGCGCGATGACCGGCCCTGTCGCTATCAGATCATGACGGAATGCTCGTCACGATGCCCCTATCCATTGCGTTCAAGGGGTGAGCCCGAGTTAACAAGGAAAGAACAGTTCATTGGGTTCGGGCAGACTTACCCTATTGACACAGGGTGATTCAGAAAACATATCTACTTGTACAGGTGATGAAAAATTGTGAAACCAATTGCGATTGTTCTAGACATGCATGGGCACTTACAATAATAGAATTTGAAAACAAACAGGGTTTCGACATGCTTTTGTCATGGTAATCATGAAGAACTTAGAACAGTACACAAATGAGATCAACGAATTAATTCGCATGATAGGATGGATGGAAATTAGGGCTTTTAGGGGCAAAAGAAGCCTAATGACCATCAGAATCTCCAATAAAATTTTGTGGCATGAGATCAATTGTACAAGGAGAACAAGATTTAACAAGGGGGTTCGGGGTCAGGATGAGTGCAGAACTTGAAAAGTAAGAAGTATTATTGACTAGATGATAAATCATGAAAACTTGAGGGTATGTGTTCCTGGTACATGGAACGATCTACAGTCAAAATCTCATTTGTTTTGCTCTTGAGAATGCCTACCTTTAATGGTTTTTCTCTTTTGGGTTTGAACTCAAAGAGCTCGGGGAAAAACTTGAGGGAACCTTCTTCTCCACGAATTCTCCTTCCTTGGCTCCTTCCCACGTCTAGCAACCCTTGGCACGAGCTAGGGCGCCATGAGGGTTTTAGAGAGTATTTAAGCATCTCCCATTCTATTTCCTATTATGACTCAAATTCCTATTATTCTGAATTTCTTATTTCCCTCTCTCCTTTTTAGGCATGTGATCTCTTAATTGGGTTAGGATGGAGCTAATTTCGTGGACAACCATTAGCGTAGGCTTAGAAATCCCAATCCAACTCAACTTCCTTTTTAATGCATTAAATACCTCTTTCTATTTAATAATAATTCAATTACGAATTTAAGATATTTTTCCTATTATTCTTCCTTTAAATATCCTATTTTGGCCCACCAATTTCTAATGGGTCAATTTAATAAAGCTCATCACTCCTTTCTTTCAACGGTTTTATTTAATTCTCTTTTATTTGATTTCTAATTGCTTTTATTTTTATTATTAAATCTTTTTTTTTCAAAAATCCAGTTACTACATCCTCCCCCTCTTAAAAAGAATTTGGTCCCAAATTCATATGATCTAAGGGAGGGATGTCTTACCGAAATGATCGGGGTAGTTCCGTCTGATGATTCCTTCCGGTTCCCATGGCTTCTTCCACTCCGCGGTTATTCCATAAGACCTTAACCACGTGGATGGGATGGTTCCCTGAGCTGTTGTGCCTTCCGTTCCAGTATCTTGACTGCTTCTCTTCGTATGTCACATCCTTGTTCAGCACCAACTTCTCATGGAGAATGATGTGGGTAGGGTCATAGACATATTTCCTGAGCATGGAGACATGAAACACATTGTTACAATGCCAGATCCGGTGGCAATGCCAGTCGGTATGCAACCTCACCATCCTTTCGAGTACTTCAAAAGGACCAATGAATCTAGGACTGAGCTTCCTTCACTCTAAATCTTTGATGCCACGTGTAGGCGACACACCTTTAAGAACACATGATCCCCGACTTGGAATTCTAAGTCTCGCCTTCTTTTGTCGCATAGCTCTTTTGTCTTGACTGAGCAGTCTTAAACCGGTCTTGAATCACTTGTATGTCCTTTGTGGTACGTTGCACCATGTCTGGCCCCAGCCATTGCTGTTCTCCAACCTCATTCCAGCATGCAGGAGATCTACAATTCCTTCTTAGAGTGCTTCGAACGGTGCCATCTTGATGCTCGCCTGGTAACTGTTGTATAGGCGAACTCAATAAGGGATAGATGCTCGTTCCATTATCCTTGAAAGTCTATAGTGCAAGCTCTCAGCATATCTTCCACTCTTGGGTTGGTTCTTTCAGTTTGCCCATCAGTTTGTGGATGGAATCCGGTACTAAGTTGAGTTTAGTACCCAGTGCACCTTGCAGTCCTTTCCAAAAAGAGATGTGAATCTCGGATCTCGATCCGAGACTATGGATGATGGAACTCCGTGCAGTCCTACTATCTTCTTGACATATAAGGCAGCTAGTACCTCCACTGACCACTTACTCTTTATAGGCAGAAAATGGGCGGATTTGGTTAGTCGGTCCACAATGACCCATATGGCGTCGAGTCCACCACGAGTCTTGGGTAAACCCATGATGAAGTCCATGCCAATGCTTCCCAATTCCATTCCGGGATGTCTAGCGGTCTGAGTACGCCAGCAGGGGCATGTGTTGCTTTGACTTGTTTTTTTGTTGGCAAGTAAGGCAGCGTGCGGCATTGTTCAACTACCTCTCTTTCATGTTCGGCCACCAAAACGTTCTTGTCATGTCTGATAACTTTTGGTACCTCCAGGATGAATAGTGTACTTCTCTTGTGAGCTTCATCCATTAGTCTTCTCTTCAGTTCTTCATTGTCGGGAACACATGTCCTTCCTTGAAAGATAAGCTTCCATCTTCGGTCATAGCAAAGTCCGGTCTTTCAGCTAGAGTTTCCTTGACGCGAACTAAGAATGGATCATCATCTTGTTGAGCTTTGATCTCCACTAGCAGATCAGACTGAATCTTGATATTGACAACCAAGACTCGATCATCCCTATGTTCATATTTAAGTCTAACCTTGCGAATTGTTCTAGTAGTTGCATCTCGCCAAGGACTAGACTTGAAACAGATGTCATCGGCTTTCTACTAAGAGCATCAGCCATGACGTTTCCCTTACCTGGGTGGTATTGGATGTTGAAGTCGAAATCTTTTAGGTATTCTAACCTCTTCTCTGTGTCATGTTGAGTTTCTTTGGGAGATAAATACTTCATACTTTTATGGTCTGAGTAGCAGTGAACTTCTCTCCATAGAGGTAATGCCTCCAGAGTTTCAAGGTGAAGACCACGGCAGCCAACTCCAGATCATGCACGGGGTAGTTGACCTCATGAGTCTTCAGTTGTCGAGAGAGTAGGTGATGACTTTCTCCTTTTGCATCAATACCACCCTAGCCCAATCCCAAGGTATCGATGTAGACAGAGAAACCTTTCCCTCTATTGGCAAAGCGAGAATAGGTGCTGAGGTAAGGCAATTTTAAGGAGTTTGGAAAATTTTCTCACACTCTTTACTCAGGAGTAGGGATTCTCCTTTCGTGTCAGACGCGGTGAGAGGAACGACGATCTTTGAGAAGTCCTGATGAACGCCTGTAGTAGCCAGCCAGTCTAGGAAACTTCTGATTTCTGTGACATTGGTTGGTTTCTCCCAATTGAGTACAGCTTCGACTTTGGAGGGATAAACGGAGATGCCGTCTTTGAGATGACATGGCCCAAGAAGACACTTCTCGAGCCAAAATCACACTTGCTATGCTTTGCTTACAGTTTGTTGTCTCTCAAGACTGCAATGCATCTTCAGGTGTCTTCATGCTCTTCTTTGGTCTTGAATATATGAGGATATTGTCGATTAAGACGGCCATGAACTTGTCAAGGTATGGCCGATATATG
>JACBKR010005186.1:0-19834 GCA_014218235.1 Colocasia esculenta
GAACGCAGTGGTCAATTAAGAGATTCCGATCACTGCCGTTCTTTGGAATCTCGGAACAATGGAGATTTTTTAGCGTGACGGCAACGGCTTGGGTTCCGCGTACTTTGTTTTGTTATCGTGCCTCGTGAAGAGGGGACCACAGCTAGATGTGAAGTGCGGTGGTAGTAGTGTCAATTGGGCCGACGTGAAGGTCACGTGGTCCGACTCGATTTTATTCATATTTAGATTAGATAATTAATTTTTTTTTTAATTTTGAGTTCAATCTGGCCCACTCCGGAGTAAAATTGGGCCGGACTCGGGCTTACCTCAGTCTGGCCGGGCGGCTCAGTGGCTCATTTTTTTAAAAAAAAATAGGTAACGACAATAATTTTAATAATTTAAAATTTTAGATTGAAAATTATGTTGTGAAACTATATTTAATGACTTAATATTTATTTCATATTTGTAATAACTAGAAATAAGTTTATCTAGATTAGTCTAATACTTACTTTATACTGTTTTGATTCAATGAACATTAATTTTATTGTAAAAAAATTAAAAAATAATAAAAATATCATTTAAAAAATAAAATCAGGTTGGGTCGGGCCTTACCTAATCTTCTTGGGCCGGGCCGGGCTTAAAAAAATCGGGCCTCGTCCCAGACCGGGCCGGACTTGGGCCGAACGATTAGAGACCGAGCTGGACTCGGGCCAGCACGGGCCCGGTCCAGGCCCGGCCCATTGCCACCCATATGCGGAGGGCATACTTCTGAATTTAGAATATTTTTTATTGAAATAAAAAATATATATTTATTACTCTCGAACGATCCAATAATAAGAATGATAAATATAGTTTGATCGCTCATTTGATCCGATGTAATCCTTGTCACGGCCGTTCTATTATCCACCACCACTATCTGATACGACATGTTTTGATTAGACTATATCAATCTTATTATTTTGACCGTCTATAATAATAAGGGAGAATTAATTGTTGGTCCATGGCAGGGGCCAACACTTATTTTCCCATCCCCGTCAATTTTTCCGTCAACGCACAGTCCGTGCTTTATGCGAGTCATAATTTTCAGTCCCTAATGTTAACGGACGTTATCCCTCTTCTCCTAAATGTCAATTCTACCCCCAGCCATATCTGACCCGTGAGCGTCGCCGGCTTTAATGCCTTTCGAAGAAGGCACGCAATTAGGGCTGTTCATAATACGGTCCAAACCGTAAAACCGAACCGAACCGACCGGTTCGGTTCGGTTCGGTTCGGTTTCATGGGCCAAATGGTTCAGTTCGGTTTCAAACTTGGAAACCGAAATAAACCGAATATAGATATATATTATATAAATAATAAAATTTAACAAAAAAAAATTGATAGCGCAGTGGAGGGCGGCGTCGCGCGCCCTCCACGCGTGAGGTGGTCGCGAGTTCGAAACTCGCGACCACCACAAAAAGCCTCATTTTATCTTGTTTTGTTAAAAAATGCCAGAAAATGCTTAAAAAAACCCCAAAAAATGTCAGAAAATGGGAAATCGGTTTGAACCGAACCGAACCAGTTCGGTTCAGTTCGGTTCACTGAATGAAACGGTTCAGTTTGGTTTTCTCCAAAAATGGAGAAAACCGAATCGAACCGACCATGTACACCCCTACACGCAATGGTGAAACGGTTCTCGCCGCGGCGCTGCGAAGAGGAGTGCAAGGTTGCCGTTTGGGTGAAAGATTATGGCTTCCGATGAACTTTCCTAAACTGGTTGTCATTTCTTCTATCCGCAGTGAAGGTGGGTTGCTTAGTGGCGTTCCGATAGACATTGGTTCCACCTACCCCCTTTCTCCTCTATAGATCCACATCCGTTAGTCGCCAGAGGTTTTTCTTGCCAACAATGTTTCATCCAGATCCGACAGTAGTAGTCGGAGGCTTTTGTCTCGTTACTAGTTGTTGTTTACTCCACTTTTTCATACAATTCTTCAAATCCACATTTTTCTGTTCTGAACCCAGGAGTTACCTACGTTAGTACAGAGTTATAGTAGAGTAAAAGGACATGTTACTCTGAAAGTATGTACTGTGGTAACTGTCTTACACAGTAACTATGTAACAACTTCAAAAGTAGTTACATATGTTAACTATGTAAGTATATAATTTCCTTTTTTTTTTCTACGTAAGTGTCTAAGTATTTGTATTTCTAATTGTGTAACAACTTTCGAAGTACTTACACAATTAACTGTGTACTGAGTAATTGTGTAACAACTTTCTAAGTAGTTACATAGTTAACTGTGTAACTGAGTAACTGTGTAACAACTTTAAAAGTAGTTACATATATCTTAACTGTGTAAGTATGTAATTACCTATTTTTTTTCCTACGTAAGTGTCTAAGTATTTGTATTTCTAATTGTGTAACAACTTTCCAAGTAGTTACACAGTTAACTGTGTAACACTTCTCAAATAGTTACATATCTTAACTGTGTAACTGTGTAACAACTTGAAAAATAGTTACATATGTTAACTGTGTAAGTATGTAATTACCTTTTTTTTGTCCGTAAGTGTCTAAGTATTTGTACTTCTAATTGTGTAACAACTTTCGAAGTAGTTACACAGTTAGCTGTGTAACTGAGTAACTGAGTAACTGTGTAACAACTTTAAAAGTAGTTACATATCTTAACTGTGTAAGTGAGTAACTGTGTAATACCTTGAAAAGTAGTTACATATGTTAACTGTGTAAGTATGTAATTACCTATTTTCTTTTCTACGTAAGTGTGTAAGTATTTGTATTTTTAACTGTGCAACAACTTTCGAAGTAGTTACACAGTTAACTGTGTAACTGAGTAACTGTGTAACAACTTTCCAGTAGTTACAAAGTTAACTGTGTAACTGTGTAACAGCTTCTCAAGTAGTTACATATCTTAATTGTGTAAGTGTGTAACTGAGTAACTGTGTAACAACTTGAAAAATAGTTACATATGCTAACTGTGTAAGTATGTAATACCTATTGTTTTTTATACCTAAGTGTCTAAGTGTTTGTATTTCTACTTGTGTAACAACTTTCGAACTGTGTAACAACTTTCCATGTAAATTCACAGTTAACTGTGTAAGCGAGTAACTGTGTAACAACTTGAAAAGTAGTTACACACTTAACTATGTAAGTGAGTAACTGTGTAACAACTTGAAAAGTAGTTACCTATGTTAACTGTGTAAGTATGTAAATACTTATTTTCTTTTCTAATTGTGTAACAACTTTTGAAGTACTTACACAGTTAACTATGTAACTGCGTAAGTATGTAATTACCTACTTTCTTTGTACGTAAGTCTATAAGTACTGTTGTTCTTAACTGTGTAACAACTTTCCAAGTAGTTACACTGTTAACTGTGTAACTGTGTAACGCCTTCTCAAGTAGTTGCACAGTAACACAGTTAAATTCCGTAAATAACCCTTTTTTTAACCTATGTCTATAAGTACTTCTATCTTTTACATATGCTTTTAAAATTTAACTTACAGTTTGCTCTATTTACCAACATGCATGCTCTCATGTTCATCTCAGGCTTATTTGATTCAAGAAATTTGGACATGATTCCTGCTCGATGTGCATTTGGAAATGATTCGTTCATTTTTTATGTTCAAGATGATATGGGAATGGAGGAAATAAGGGAACGGATATTCCAAAGATGGCATTTGACTGGCCCTCATTGGTGTATTAAGTACCAGTTACCTGGAGAAGTCAAATATCACGTTTGCTTAAACGTGAATGATGACATAGAGATTATGCGTTCATTGCATAAGAATTAGAATGAGAAATATGTGCTAATGCAGGCTGCTTGCAAAGAAGGGTAAACATTTACATGTGCTTTTTGAAAGTTCGCATGCACGAGTGACTTGGTTGTGCATTATTCATATGATACGATGGATTTTTTTGTAGGTGTATAGCAGTTCGTTCATCAGGAAAGTCTGTACCGAGTACGTCAAATTGTAGGAAGAGGCGTATATATCTTGTTCGTCCTCATATGTGTTTGGACAATGGGCAAAACCGACGATTTTTGAAGGTTCAATGTTGGAGAAGTGGGATCCGTGCACACAGTGTTTGAGTTTGTCTTTATTTTTGTAAGCACTGGTTGTAGTATTGCTATGACTTTGTTAAGTCAGTACTCCCTTAATGTAATGATATTGTGATCCCTATTGTTTCCAAATTTAATGCAATTTGTGCTGCAATGAAAGGTATTGTGACTTATGGACCGAATGCAGTTTGTGTTCTGGTGGACCTACACGCTCACAAATTTACTACCTCTGTAAGTACGTAAGTTGTAATTTTATACGTTTGTGATGCAGTCATGCCAGAAACCAATTATTAATTCTGGCAAGAAAATTTTCCTTAATAAAACACATATAGAGGCATGTACTTAAACACTTACATACATACAGATCATCACTTAAAGACTTACAAAAAAAATAGTTGCGCACATTTGCAAACATACTTGCTTGCAAGAAACATTGTTTTGAAGTTAATAAACAGGTAACAATGTTTATGCGTCATCCAATAATCAAACATCTTTCTCCACAGCCTGTTCACAGATCATTTCCTGTGCCTTCTGCTCATTGACCTCTTGAATAATGGCCCATGCAAGCTTCCCTCGAAATATGTCCATGTCAGCCTATGTCATTATACATGTATGAGAATATAGAAATATTTGTGTAAGCTATGATGTGGAGTATATACATCTGTTAAGAACCATACCTAGGAGAAAGGGAAACCAATTATGCTCTTTTGTGATAAACACTCCATGTATTTGCAAACAAAAAGGGCACAATCGTCCCCAGCTCCTTGTTGTTGACAAGGGCTTGGGATTACGACTGACCATTCTGTAGTGTCGAGGCCAAAGAGTTGAAGAAATCTTTTTTCAGAAAATTGACCTACAGTAAAAAAAAGATACGTAAGTGAACATCAAATACATATTTACAGACTTTGAGGAGACAAATTTCTTAGATACAAATTAATATAATTATGTAGCACATACTTACATAATTAATGAAGTAACTATGTAAGCTACACACTTACATGTGGCTACAAAATGACATATTTACATAGTTATAAAGTATGATTGCTGAGATACTTACTGACATACATAGTTACATAGTTAGTGAACTTAATCAGTATGTTACATACTTACATAGTTATGAAGTACAAGTTGCCGATATACTTACAGACTTACATACATAGAACCACTTGCACACATTTAGATGAATGAGAAATGAAAAGATTGTCTAGAGGAGTACGAGCACTTACATAGCTCTGAAAATCATGTTTAGGGTGCTGGATCATTGAGTCATAAAGTTGGTACTGTTTAGCTCTAATATTATGACCAGAAATGCCCAATGATTTAAAAAATGCATTAGAGAGAAGACCATGTCTATGTCATTTAGAGGTTTCTACAGTGTCTTTAGAATGTGGTCCAAGTATTCCTTTCTTTTTTGGCCTCCTTCCACCCCATTATCCATCCCTATTACAAACAGTAAGGAGAACAATAATATAATAGTCATATGTTAAGTTTAAATGGAGGTGGAATACTACAAATGGAGTACAAACCTTGCCGTATGCAGGCAGACAATCATAGTCATAATATTTGGATGGTTCATCTTTTGTTTTTTTTCACATTAGAAGAATATCAATTATAGCTGCTTCTAAGTCTTTTCCAAACAATAGAGAAATTATGTGCTCCGGGTTGACATATGCACCCCGACCATCCTTGTTTGGTTCCAGTAGATTATCACTACAAAATGCAACAAAGATATTTATAATGGTAGTTGACGTAACTCTGTCGCCTTATTCATAATAGTGTAAAGTTTATTACCCATCAATTCTAGTGATATATAGGAAGCTGTCAATAACATGAACCTCCTCTGGGGAAAGTTGTTTTCATCCGCGGTAATCTCGACGGACTTCACACTGGGCAAAATAAATTATGACAAATACATGAGACAGTGATGCATTAACAAAACTTTATGAAATAACCGGAAGAGAAACAATGGAACATGCCTGAGGGGGTCATGCCTGACGCCTGACTTAATTGGGAAGACACAATGATTGGATTGTCTTTCTGTAGCTTCTTCTTCCGCTTACCTTCAAACTTGAACTCCAAGTCCTACCATAAATGTACGTGACATACGCACTTAGACAAATATGTGATTACACAATTGTTTGGTTACATAATTTCCAATTATATAGTCACATAGGAACATAATTGTCAGGTTACATAATTACTTATCTACCTTCAATAAAGCCGACCGTGCTCTGGTCCTTCATACTTCTGTCACGTCCCGAGAATTACGCAGCGGATATTAATGATGCGGAACAATTCGAGTCGATATCCCGAGACGCGAACAGTCGGCAAATAAGCCTCTAGCTAGCACGCACTAAATGTACAACAACATACATCATCATAGGGCCCAAACATTGAACTCAACTAATCTTGTATTCAAATCTCAACTCATTGTATTCCAAATAGAACTAATACATGACTAAGACTCAATAAAAGAAAAAAGTACATTTATTCCTCACTTTCTACTACATGAATCTAACACTCAAAGCAAAATACTGTAACTAGACTCATAGTTGGGACGCTCATCACCCGAACGCATTCCCATCCTCGACTTGCTCCTCCTCTTGAACTTCATAGTCACCTAGATTGGGTAAAAGTAGGGGATGAGCAAACTAGCCCAGTAGGATTTATATCTCAATGTGCGGACAATGATATAAGTGATTAGCAATTTAGAACTAAGTAAGCACGACGAATGTCATGATATGCATGTACGAATAAAACTCATTAAAACATGATGCATGAAATAAGCTAGATAGAGAGATTATGATAGAACACGATATAGAACGTATAACGAGAAGAACTAGAATAGATCACTTTGTACGAGCATGCAAGATTTCACTTGATGTCAATAGCTTTCAAGAATGCAAGATATCACTAATTGCAATAAATGTAGGATGGCCATATCACGCAAGCAAGCAAGCACGCACGAGCACAATAATGTAACACTAATCAGACACGTAGACACTAATGTACACCAAGAAAAGATCCATCAAGAATGTACACTAGGACACATGTATGTGGTTATTGTATCTATCATTCAACACGACACGCACGACTCCCAGTGCAGATGCAACGCCAGTAATCATTATACCCCATGGTTAACAGTATATTTATGACTCTCCGTCATTGGGGCTAGACTGGAGCCCTTGGACACTCGCCATGCCCAGTCAGCATCTCACTTAAATTTTAAATGTAGATACCCACAGTCATTAATAATGGCCAATGAGAGTTTCAATAAGTAAGCATGTGTAATGTCATGTTCATGATGATGATGAGAACTAGTAATAAGTAATTGAACATGATTTCATGATAACAATGGTCAAGAGATAAATTCGGCAGTATAACGATACGATTTATAATTTAGTTCAATCTTTACATTAATGGCTTTAGTCTAGATTGTAAATCACACTCACGAGAACAAGAAGAGAAAGGAAGTGCACGCTATCTTCATGGAACTTCAATGGTACAACCAACTCGTCGGCCATGTAGGAATCCATGGTCAGAGGAGATTTACGGAGGCCTTGGAGAAAAGGTCACTAGTCTACCGATTTGGAATGACCAGTAGAGAGTTTCCAAATCCCCAAGAAAGGGCTGCCTAGATGTGCAAGTGTGTAGTGATGTACGCGTCTCAATTCACAAACCATCGGTCTCAAACTCGCAGAAAACACTTACATGATGGCATGCAATGAACAATGCATTTAACTACACATGGGTTTGCAATATTTTAAGATAATAATTATCATTTTAATCAAGCTAGAACAGTAACAAGAGTGAATCACAAGTTTCATGATGATCACGTCATTTAAGAGAATAATTAGAATACTGTTCATGTAATTATAGTTTTTAAATGGGTTAATCACTTTTGTAACGTCACGTGCTTTTCGCATTCTTATAGATCATGTGTATAATGATTGTGGTGTCCATTGTGAGGCCAGTGTGGTTTGGACGTGTGGTGTGTGCAGGTGTGGTGCAGGTTTGGTCCTGAGATAAAATAGGACCTGCTGCAGTGAGTAGGAGTTGGCGGCCAGATGTGGTCGTTGACTTGTTGGCGTCCATATGTTTTGACGTTTACTGTATGAATTTGACGACAAGGGATATGGACGTCTAGCCTTGGCGGTCTGATTGGCGACAGCCATGTTGACGCCAACCTGTGCGACCTGCAGAATATAGGTCTGCCGAGAGGACAGTTCCTTCACTCCATTCTCCCTCTCCCTTGCCCCGTTTTCATGCCTCTCGCTTCCCCACTACTTCTAAGAGCTGTATAAGGATAATTGGAGGAACGTGGAACGCGAGACGGTGACGAATCGGCCAAGGAAACGCCGGAGCGTGGTGCAATTACCGTAGGAGCTCGCGGAGGATTCGGTGTGAATCGGGAGAATTTAGGAGGTTTAAGCACGTATTGAGGTAGGGAACGATCCCTTTAGTTCCTATAGGTTGTGATAATGCAATTGGAAAGCATGAATCTGTATGATAATTGTGTTTTCGGGTAATGGTATCCATGCGGGGAAAATGGGTGGTTGAGCAATTAGAAGAATAAAACATGTTATTTTAGTTGATTGGAATGTATGCATGTTAGAGGAAGTGTTCCTCGTGTTTTCCTGCAGGTTTTAGGACCGAGGACACTTGTGGAGTCGGCCTAGGGTTTTTGTGAGAACTGGTAGCCGAGGAGCTTGGCGTCAACATCGATTGACGCCAGGTTCTTCAGCTGGGAACTAGACGGCCAGATCCCTTGCCGTCTATATCCATCAACGGCAATCGATGTTGCCGCCAGCATGTGTTTGTTTAAATATTGTTATACAGAATGTTTATCGGTAATAAGCGGTGTGTTAGTATTGTGGTGCACTGGGTGCACGTGGTTGCTGTGACTAGCATACAGGCTATGCAGTTAGCTAGTACTTTACGTGTCTACGTGGTGTTCACGTATAGTGGACTACTAGTGTACGTGGTTTACGTGAGTATTCACGTGGTTTGTGTGACGTGCGCGTGGTTTTGTGTACGTGGCGAGTAGTACGACGCCTACCGTGGTTACCTCTCCAGTTGGGTGCCCCAGGTTCTCTGTGAGCCAGGCTGTTAGCTCGGGGCTTTGTCCCGGTACTTGTGTTGTACCGTCGAGGTCTGTGTCATCTGACCTGGACACCCTCACTCCTTTGCTTGAGTTGTACGTCCGACTGAGGGAAAGACGACAGTGGGACAGTGACTGCCGTACTTGTCTTTTAGTCACTTGTAGCGCGCTCGTAGTTGGGTACGGACACCAGTAGTCGACACTGGTCCCCAGCTAGTCCTTTTCCAATGCCTCACTCTAGAGGGCCCAGGCTAGGGTCTCCAGAGGTGTCAGGCATGGGCCTGCGACCGTGTGGTCTGCAGGTGGTGGTGTTTAGTTGGTCTTCACAGTTGCTGACCTTTTTACGTGGAGCGGCAGCTGGACCTTTCGTTCGTGGCTGCGAGACTGAGAGGTAGACTTGTGTTAGCTTGTCCGAGTCAGTCTCTGATGTCGTGAACCAGTTCACATGGCTCGTGTTTGGCTGTCTCTACTTATCTTGTACACTTGTACTGGTTTTCCGTTTAATTATTACAGTTGCTTTTCATAGTCGGCAAACGGTGAGTACTTTTACAACTTTTATATCCTGTTTAGCTGTTCTATAAATTGTTGGTACTGTTTACTGCTTTTGTACCTGTGGTTTTAGTTTGCTCGGTTTTGGGGGAGTTCCCTACTGAGCCAGTGACTAGCGAGGCTCACCCCTACTCCCACAGGTGAGAGCGAGGAGGACGTTTCTCGACTGTCGTCCAGTTCAGAGCCGCATCGTAGCGGTGCAGGGTCAGTACCTCCGGCAGTGTAGTTTCCAGTAGTGTAGTCTCAATAGTGCAGTGTAGTAGCAGTAGTGTAGTTAGTTGTTTACTTGTTTTCAGTTGTACCTCATGGTATGCCCCAGGCTCTTGTACTTTCTTTCAGTTTTGTGAAATATGGCTATGTAAACTTGTGAAATATTTATATGAGATGGTATGTTCCTTTGTGTTTATACGGACTGTGGTGTGGTATCCCTTGCGAGGCTTCGGCCCGTTCGCGGGAGGCGGACTCGGATCAAGTACGTTATCGGTTTAACGGGCTTGGCCGAGGCGTTCCGTCACAGTTGGTATCAAAGCGAGGTCCGTGTTAATATAAAGGAATTAAAAGATTACATAGCCTTATTTCGGTCTTTGTACACTGCTGGTAGGGGCCCTGGTTTCTGATAATTTGTTGTTTTGTTTTTGTTGGTGTTTTGTTTATGTAGAAGTTTGAAATGGCTGATAGAAGAGATTGGGGTGGTGGAGGAGATGATCCGGAGGAGAGCACTCAGCGTATGATAGAGAGGATTTGGGAGAGCCTCACTGATATTCGGGTAAGGATGGATCAGCGGGTGCCGGTATCACCGGTTGCAGTGCTACCTGGGGATGGAGAGACTGTACATGTTGCTACAGTCCCGCCAGGAGTGGAGGTGCCTTTTGTAGCACCCTTGCCACCACTACCATCAGTGCTATACCAGAGGAACCAGTGATGCAAGTTGAGAAATTTCTAAGATTGCAATCGCCTACTTACTCAGGAGGGCCGAATCCAGATACAGCCGAACACTGGGTTCATGAGATTGAAAGGGTCTTTGCGACCATGAGATGTCCGACAGCAGATAAAGTTGTGTTAGCTGCTTATCAGTTGAGGGGTTTTGCATTAGAATGGTGGCGACTGAAGATGCAGACCACCTTTGCAGGGAGGACAGAAGAGGCTATCACTTGGTCAGAATTTCTTGATGTATTTAACGATACATTCTTCCGATTCAAGTGCAGCAAGTGAAGAGAGAGCAGTTTCGGACACTCCAGCAAGGTAACTCTTCAGTTTTAGAGTACCAGATGAGATTTATGGCACTTAGCCGATATGCGCCTTATGTAGTATCGGATAATAATATGATGGTTGAGTATTTCATTAGAGGTTTGAGAGTAGAGTTGCAGGATGCAATAGTACCTCTCATGTGTAAAACAGTGGAAGAAGCAGCTCAGAGGGCAGCTACGTTGGAGAGGTCTATTCGGACTCGTCAGGTGGGCGAGTCAGGCTCAGGTAGTTTTCGGCTACCGCAACAGTCAGTGGGTGCGAGTAAGGGTAAAGCACTAGCAGGACCTTCTTCATCAGGTTTCGTAAATGGGGTCAGAAATTGAAGCAAGTATTTAAAGGTAAAGGAAGAGGATGGGAAGGTCGTCAACAATTTTAGCAAGGTTGCGGTAGGCCAGAGGTGGAGGAGTCGCAGCAGAGCACTGCCAGGCAGCCCATTACTCCACCAGGATATAGATGTTATAATTGCAATCAGCCAGGACATTTGATCCGCAATTGCCCCTATCCGAGAGAGTTCGGGTATGGAAGAGGTGTGCAGCAGCAGCAGCCTCAGCAGTTTCAGCAGCCACAGGCAGGTCGTGGCAGAGGAGCACCGCAACAGCGAGGAAGAGGCCGGGTTATGGCTATCACCCGAGCCCAGGCGGAGGCATCGAATATGATAGAAGGTACTTTACCTCTTTATGACTATTCAGCAAGAGTTTTATTTGATTCGAGTGCCTCTCATTCTTTCATTTCCGAAGAATTTCTGGATTGTATGACTCATTCTTTAGAAGAAAAGCCTTGTGAGTTAGTAGTGGAAGTTCCCTCGGGTGAGTTCCTGCTCACTTCGAGCTATATAGATGAAGCTCCTGTTATGATTGAAGGGAACCAGATGCCGGGTCGGTTGTATGTCCTGCAGTTGATAGATTATGATATTATTTTGGGTATGGATTGCTTGAGACTTATGGAGCAATGTTAGATTGCAGAAAGAAGAGGATCAGGTTTTGTCATCCTAATGGTGCAGTATTTGAATATCAAGGTATGCCTTTTTATACCTCTAAGTTTCTAATTTCTGCAATTAGAGATAGAAAGTTAATAAATGCTGGATGTGTGGCTTATTTAGCCTCGGTAAGTCTGGTAGAAGCTAGTCAGTCATTGAAGCAGTTCCCGTGGTTAGGGAATTTGCTGATGTTTTTCCTGAAGATTGCCTAGTTTAGTCCACATAGAGAGGTGGACTTTACTATTGAGTTGCTGCCAGGTACCATGCCGATTTCTAAAGCTCCATATCGAATGGCACCAGTAGAACTTAAAGAATTGAAAAAGCAATAGAAGAGCTGTTGCAGAAGGGGTTTATTAGACCGAGTCATTCCCCGGGGGGAGCGCGGTATTGTTTGTGAAAAAGAAAGATGGAAGTTTTCAGATGTGTATTGATTATAGAAAGCTTAATGATGTGACCATAAGAATAAATACCCATTGCCGAGGATAGATGATCTGTTTGATCAGTTGCAGTCGGCAAAAGTATTTTCTAAAATTGACTTGAGATCTGGGTATCATCAGTTGAGGATCAAGGAAGAGGATATAGATAAAACAGCTTTCAGAACCAGATATGGTCACTTTGAAGTTGTGGTTATGCCATTTGGGCTGACCAATGCTCCTGCAGGTTTTATGGATCTGATGAATAGAATTTTTCATCCGTATTTAGACCAATACATTGTGGTCTTTATTGATGATATTCTGATTTATTCAGCATCTGAAGAGGAGCATGCAGCTCATTTGAGGTTTACCCTGCAGTTGTTAAGGGATAACCAATTGTTTGCCAAATTCAGTAAGTGTGAATTTTGGCTGAAAGAAATTCAGTTTCTGGGTCATGTCATCTCAGCTAAAGGAGTGGCAGTGGACCGAGTAAAGTGGAAGCAGTGATGAAATGGGAAGTGCCTAAGGCAATAACTGAGATTAGAAGCTTTTGGGTTAGCAGGTTATTATAGGCGCTTCATACAAGATTTTTCCAAGATTGCGGCACCTATGACCAAGTTGACTAGAAAAGGTGTGCCTTTGTGTGGTCCGGTGAATGTCATAAAAGTTTTATGGAGTTAAAGAAAAGACTTACATCAGCACCTATATTGACGTTACCGGCAGGGAGTGGTGGTTTTGTGTTGTATACAGATGCTTCAAGAATAGGACTTGGCGCAGTGCTTATATAGCATGGCAAAGTGATAGCTTATGCGTCCAGGCAATTGAAACCAGTAGAGGAGAATTATCCCACTCATGATTTGAAATTGGCAGCAGTTGTATTTGCTTGAAAATGTGGAGGCATTATTTGTATGGCAAGAGATTTGAGATTTTTACATATCATAAAAGCTTGAAGTATATCTTCTCGCAGAAAGATTTAAATCTTCGTCAGCGCAGATGGATTGAATATTTAAAAGATTATGATTTCAGTTTGGCTTACCATCCGGGTAAGGCCAATGTTGTAGCAGATGCTTGAGTAGAAAGGCATATATAAATTTGATGATGATCAAAGAATGTAAGCTGTATGAAGAGATAGTGGAGAACTCCTTGTATGTGCCCAGTAGTCAGCGACGGGCAGTACTAGATGCTAGTGCTGTAGAGCCGTCTTTGTATTGACAGATTGTTGAAGCTCAGAGAGCAGATGTAAGTCTAGCTGAGATTGTAAAAATGGAAGGAGTTACCATTGATGATAATTGTGTGGTTAAGCTCAGAGGCAGGTTGTTTGTTCCACAGAAAGAGAAGTAAAGCAGAGTGTTGGAAGAGGCTCATAAATCTAGGTACACTATCCATCTGGGTAGTACTAAAATGTACCATAATTTGAGGAAGCATTTTTGGTGGCCTCATATGAAAAAGGAAATAGCAGAGTTTGTTGCAAGGTGTGCTATCTGTCAACAGATTAAAGCAGAACATCAGAAACCTGGAGGTCTATTGCAGCCGTTGCCCATTCCACAGTGGAAATGGGATGATATTGCCATGGACTTTGTGGCAGGTTTACCAAGGTCGAGTTCCGGGCATAATGGAATATGGGTATTTGTTGACAGGTTGACCAAGGTGTGCAGATTAGTGGCAGTAAGTATGTCTTGGACAGTGGACAGATTAGCAAAAGTTTATGTTGAAAGAATTGTTCCACTGCATGGTATTCCGAAGACTATTGTATCTGACAGAGATCCAAGATTTACTTCTGGTTTTGGAGAAGTCTGCAGAAAGTAATTGGTACTGAGCTGAGATATAGCTCCGCTTATCATCCCCAGACAGATGGTCAAACAAAGAGGACTATCCAGACGATTGAAGACATGAAGCGGACTTGTTGTTTAGTTTGGGGAGGTAATTGGGAGCATCATTTGGGAATGGTTGAGTTTGCCTACAATAATAGTTATCATACCAGTCTTGGGATGACACCGTATGAAGCTTTATATGGAAGGCCATGTAGAACCCCATTGAACTGGCATGAAGTAGGAGAAAGGCAGTTGGTGGGTCCTGAATTGATTCAGCAAACCACAGAAGTAGTAAAGCTTATTAAGGAAAAATTGCAGGCAGCTCAAAGCAGGCAAAAGAGTTATGCAGATATCCGAAGGAGACCACTTCAGTTTGAAGTGGGAGATTTTGTTTTCTTGAGAGTTTCCCCGAGTAAAGGTATTATGAGATTTGGTAAGACTGGAAAGTTGAGCCCAAGGTATGTGGGACCTTTCCAGGTGATTGAGAGAATTGGGGAAACATCTTATAGATTGGATTTGCCATAGATTTTGTGAATGTCCATGATATATTTCATGTTTCTATGTAAGAAAATGCATTGAAGATCCAGCTCAAATAATCAGTTATCAAGATGGTGACCTGAGGCCGGATATGACCTTGCCAGAGTATCCGGTGCAGATCACAGATCGAAAGATAAAGAAGTTGAGAAATAAAGAAATTGATTAGTTAAAGTGAGATGGGAAAATAGGTTGGGTGGTGAGGATACCTGGGAGTTAGCGGAGGAAATAGCTAAAGGGTATCCCTATCTGTTTGAATAAGATTTTGTATTTTCTTTTTAGATGATAGTATTTGTAAAGGTGTGTATGTTTAAGTTGTTTAAGTTGAGTAGTGTTATGAATTTCGAGGTCTAAAGTTCTTTTTAGATGATAGTAATGTAACGTCGCGTGCTTTTCGGATCCTTATGGATCATGTGTATAATGTTGCGGTGGCCATTGTGAGGCCAGTGTGGTTTGGACGTGTTGTGTGTGCAGGTGTGGTGCAGGTTTGGTCTGAGATAAAATAGGACCTGCTGCAGTTGAGTAGGAGTTGGCGTCCAGGTGTGGTCATTGACTTGTTGGCGTCCATATGTGTTGACGTTACTGTATGAACTTGGCGACAAGGGATATGGACGTCTAGCCTTGGCGGTCTGATTGGTGACAGCCATGTTGACGCCAACCTGTGCGACCTGCAGAATATAGGTCTGCCCGAGG
Organism: Colocasia esculenta; assembly: GCA_014218235.1. NCBI lineage: Eukaryota > Viridiplantae > Streptophyta > Magnoliopsida > Alismatales > Araceae > Colocasia > Colocasia esculenta. Next base: position 15,352 of record JACBKR010005186.1, read on the forward strand.
ACAGTTCCTTCACTCCATTCTCCCTCTCCCTTGCCCCGTTTTCATGCCTCTCGCTTCCCCACTACTTCTAAGAGCTATATAAGGATAATTGGAGGAACGTGGAACGCGAGACGGTGACGAATCGGCCAAGGAAACGCCGGAGCGTGGTGCAATTACCGTAGGAGCTTGCGGAGGATTCGGTGTGAATCGGGAGAATTTAGGAGGTTTAAGCGCGTATTTAGGTAGGGAACAACCCTTTAGTTCCTATAGGTTGTGATAATGCAATTGGAAAGCATGAATCTGTATGATAATTGTGTTTTCGGGTAATGGTATCCATGCGGGGAAAATGGGTGGGTTGAGCAATTAGAAGAATAAAACATGTTATTTTAGTTTGATTGGAATGTATGTGTTAGAGGAAGTGTTTCCTCGTGTTTTCTCGCAGGTTTTAGGGCCGAGGACACTTGTGGAGTCGGCCTAGGGTTTCTGTGAGAACTGGTAGCCAAGGAGCATGGCGTCAACATCGATTGACGCCAGGTTCTTCAGCTGGGAACTAGACGGCCAGATCCCTTGCCGTCTATATCCCATCAACGGCAATCGATGTTGCCGCCAGCATGTGTTTGTTTAATATTGTTATACAGAATGTTTATCGGTAATAAGTGGTGTGTAGTATTTGTGGTGCACTGGGTGCACGTGGTTGCTGTGACTAGCATACAGGGTATGCAGTTAGCTACTACTTTACGTGTCTACGTGGTGTTCAGTACAGTAGACTACTAGTGTACGTGGTTTACGTGAGTATTCATGTGGTTTGTGTGACGTGCGCGTGGTTTTGTGTACGTGACGAGTAGTACGACGCCTACCGTGGTTACCTCTCTAGTGGGGTGCCCCAGGTTCTCTGTGAGCCAGGCTGTTAGCTCGGAGCTTTGTCCGGTACTTGTGTTGTACCGTCGAGGTCTGTGTCGTCTGACCTGGACACCCTCACTCCTTTGCTTGAGTTGTACGTCCGATTGAGGGAAAGACGACAGTGGGACAGTGATGCCGTACTTGTCTTTTAGTCACTTGTAGCGCGCTCGTAGTTGGGGGTACGGACACCAGTAGTCGACACTGGTCCCCAGCTAGTCCTTTTCAATGCCTCACTCTAGAGGGCCCAGGCTAGGGTCTCCAGAGGTGTCAGGCATGGGCCTGCGACCGTGTGGTCTGCAGGTGGTGGTGTTTAGTTGGTCTCCACAGTTGCTTGACCTTTTCACGTGGAGCGGCAGCTGGACCTTTCGTCCGTGGCTGCGAGACTGAGAGGTAGACCTGTGTTAGCTTGTCCGAGTCATTATTCTCTGGTGTCACGAACCAGTTCACGTGGCTCGTGTTTGGCTGTCTCTACTTTAGCTTGTACACTTGTACTGGTTGCCGTTTAATTATTACAGTTGCTTTTCGTAGTCGGCAAACGGTGAGTACTTTTACAGCTTTTATATCTGCTTAGCTGTTCTATAAATTGTTGGTACTGTTTACTGCTTTTATACCTGTGGTTTTTGGTTTGCTCGGTTTTGGGGGAGTTCCCTACTGAGCCAGTGACTAGCGAGGCTCACCCTACTCCCCACAGGTGAGAGCGAGGAGACGTTTCTCGACCGTCGTCCAGTTCAGAGCCGCGTCGTAGCTGTGCAGGGTCAGTACCTCCGGCGTGTAGTTTCCAGCATTGTAGTCTCAGTAGTGCAGTTGTAGTAGCATAGTGTAGTTAGTGTTTACTTGTTTTCAGTTGTACCTCGGGTAGGCCCAGGCTCTTGTACTTTCTTTTCAGTTTTGTGGAATATGTCTATGTAACTTGTGAAATATTTATATGAGATGGTGTGTTCCTTTGTGTTTACACGGACTGTGATGTGGTATCCCTTGCGAGGCTTCGGTCCGTTCGCGGAGGCGACTCGGATCAAGTACGTTATCAGTTTAACGGGCTTGGCCGAGGCGTTCCGTCACAACTTTTAAGCCATTAAACATCATCATGTAATGACCAGACCCAAGGACATGCAATTTACACATTAAATATCATATTAAACCGACCTCGGGTATAGCGGTAAGTTTTTCAAAAGAAATAAGTGGGGTTTCATGCAAAATTCTGAGAACGCGACGCACCCCAGTAAGGGTCGCGACGGGGTCAGGACAGAACATGACAAGGGTATGTACAGAACGCGACAAGGCAGTCAGATCAGGCAGAGAGATAGCGACGACGTGCTCATCGCATTCATAATGTGACGAGTTTGCTATCGCGACAAGACCTCAGAACGCGGCCTATCGGGCCGTCATGTTCACAGGGTCTGCGCCTGAATCCGACAGAGAAAAGACATGTTCTTGATTACGGTCCAGGCTGCCTTATATTGATACAGGGGGCTTCGAAATAGAGAATAATTGTACAGTGCATGAAAAATCACAAAACCAATTTTAAACCAACCTAGACATGCAAGGGTGTTTACAGTAAATTGGAATTAGAAAACACTGATGTTTCGACAGGCTTTAAGCAGGTCTACATGAGGTATAGAAGACTAAGGACATCAAATGCAGGATTTACTTTGCAAGGTATGATGCCGAAATAATTAGGGCTTTTAGGACAAAAGTCTCATCATGAAAGTTGTTGGAACATGGAATTGATGCAAACTATGATTTTTAAATATTTTAAACGACCTGAGATGCATGATAATTCGACACAATGTAAAAGCCAAGTGCAACCTGAAAACGTAGTATCATGCAGTGACCCTTTTACCATGCTTATAACTCTCTAACTGTTGACATTTAGACAAAATGTTCAACACAAAACATGACGAGGACAATAGTAGAAAATTGTTCGTGTTGTGTGGTTTGCTCTAATTCGGTCTTGAATCACATGCAACATATAAAGAACGGGAAAAGCCTTGACAGTGCGCGACTTGGGGAAAACACTTATAATTCAAAATCTACTCATTAGAATTAGATGAAACCAGTGGGAAACAAAAGTTAACTTGATTATATACATTTGTATAGGAATGTTAAGGTTTGGCACGAGAAACCTACCTTCTAGGTTGAAGAAGTCCCATTTTTCCAAAAACCCGTGTTCAGACCACTTTTGAAGATGCTTATACTCTGTGTATACTGCATGGAATTTGGGCATTCCACTTGGGTTAGAACGTAGACTTGACCCTATTTCAAGGGGCATAGGCCTTGCAAGGTTTGGTTATGGTTGACTCACTTTTGGTCGACTCCAGATGACTATCTGTGCAGGTGCGCACAAACGCAACGGGGAAGAAACGACTTGGTGTGGGCGATCTCCTGCTCCCCAGCCGCCAAGAACTCCTCCACACGACCCCAACAAGATGTAAACTTATCCCCAAGGGTTTGGTGGAGAGTATTTAAGCAACCACAGTGTTTAGGAGTCCTATTGTGACAGGAAACTAGGGTTGCGGTTTTGGCTTATGGGTTTCCTATTTTGAGGATTTCTTCTCCATTAGAGTGTGTGAGGCTTTAGGAAATCTCCCCCATAGTTAAGCATGAATTTGAGTTGCCAATAATGCATGCTTTCCTCCCAATTCAACTCTAATGGTCTCTTCTAATTTAGTCTATTATGGTTACGAATTTCCATATATTTTCTTACTTCATTTGATTTTTGGTCATATGTGGTCCATTGGCCCAATTAAGATTTGAGTCATTAATATAATGTTGGAAGTCTCTCCAATATTTTTATTTAATTTTGGTTGCGTCGTATTTCTGTGTTAACGGTTTTCCGACTTGTTTCCTATTTAGATAACCGGTCACAATAACTCTTAACCTAGCCCAAATGATTTTTTTGACCCAAATTTCTTGCTGTCATTAGAGGATATTATTTGAAGTCCGTATATGATTTTATTTAATTTTCTGACTCATCCAAGTACGTGTGATACTGATTTTTCAACTTATTTATGATTACAATAATAAGCGCAAAAACACTTTAAACATGGCTAATCCAATTTTATTGGCACAAATTTCTTTGTGGAACATTTAGGAATAATGTGTGGTTGATTTATAATTTTTACGATATTTTTCGACGTGTGTTAGCACGTACGATAATGATACGTATGTTTTAAATACTCTGATATTGTGGAAATTATTTGTTTCCATTTATTTAAATTTTTATGTAATTAAAATTTCTGGGGTGCTACACCCTCCCATCCATGCGTTGATTCCATCTAACCCTCACCAGTGGGATGACCTTGTTCCTTAGTTGGCGCAATTCCCGATTCACGATCTTAATTGGCTTCTCTTGATATGTTCCGTCTTTGTTGAATTCAATGAGCTCATATTCTATGACATGCCACAGGTCTCTTACATACTTTTTCAAAATGGATATGTGGAACACATTGTGTATTCCATCCATTTGTGGTGGTAGGGAGACGATAACCACCTCGTCGACTCTTTCAAGAATTTCGAAAGGCCCGACGAACCTTGGTGACAACTTGTCTTTAATACCAAAACGCCTGATCCCACGGCCTGGAGACACTTTCAGGAATACATGATC
>JACBKR010005187.1:0-20958 GCA_014218235.1 Colocasia esculenta
CCCTTGATAGCTACTACTGTCCACAGGACCTATGCGGCGCCCTTTGTCATCTGCTTGATACCTTTTTGAATAGCTTGTGGAGTACCGTGATCTCGACCATCTTGGGTGGCATGCGTGAACTCAGACTCCAATGAAAAGCGCATGCTACCACCACCACCACCACCACCCCACACCACACCAGCCACCACTGCCGCCTGTAGCAGATGGAGAAGAATGATTTGAGGAGTCATCTCCCGTACTTTGTCTCTGAGATGGCTCAGGGTGAAGGAGTCACATCTGAAGATTCCACTGTTGTGGCATCTGCAATGTCAAGGGGATCTCCCCCTGCATGCTTTTCTTTTTTCTGGAACCAAAAATCTTCGTTGTCCATCCCGATTTCTTCGATGGTCCTCCCTGTGAAGAAGTTGGCTTCCTTCCTTGTTTGAACCGCTTGGCCAACCAACAGATGCCTGCGAGAGTAGTATGTTATTATAAGTGACATAAACATAAAAATATATGAGGTATTATAAATTAATCTATATCACCTGGGTCTGAGATGAATCACGACGGTGTGTAGAAGATGACTTAGACAAAGATGGAGGTTGAGAAGGGGGACCCCTAGCCGAGAAGAAGGGGGAGTTGCTGATTGAGACGGGGGGGGGGGGGAGCTACTGACTGAGACTGAGGGGAGCTCTGGGCTGAATCAACATATCAAGATCTGCTGTGTCCATCTCATAGTGAGTCCGGGAAGTAGGCTCTCTGTCAGCTCTGGTAAGACTGCCTACTTGGATGTCATCGTCTAAGTCAACTTCAGAATCCAAATGATGAGTTTGTGTCACAGGTATATCTTCGGCAACCCTGGCATCTCCACTTGCCTGCATCCTCTCAATAGCTGAAACCAAGAATGTGTTCGGCCGGGGTGAAGGAGAGACGTGCGTGCTTGGATGTATTCCCTCGCAGTCATAAGTCGCCGAAATCCAATTGGCGGCACATACTCTTGCGTGGGTGACGGGTATTTCCAACCACACTATCACCATCATTGTCCGTGGAGATCTCTATCAGTTCAAATTCATCCCGTCCATTGCAGCAAATTCTTGCGCATGGAGATCATCCGACAACATCGTACATGCAAGAAAGACGTTGATACTTTAATAATAATATTTGTTCTCGATTGGAGTGTGTACCTATCATTGCGAATACGCGGAGGATCGGGAATAAGACTGTAAGAGTCTTCTTCGTTGTTCCTCGCTCCAAATGCCTTCGGGATCCGAGACGATATCACGTGTACGACACCGCAAGAAGGAGAGAGAGAGAGAGAGAGAGAGAGAGGAGAGAGAGAGAGAGAGAGAGAGAGGGAGGGGAGAAGAGAGAGAGAGAGAGAGAGAGAAGAGAGAGAGAGAGAGAGAGAGAGAGAAGAAGAAGAAGAAGAAGAAGAAGAAGAAGAAGAAGAAGAGAAAGAGAGAGAGAGAGAGTATGATTATGGAGAGAGAGAGAGAGAGATACTTAATTTGCGTGTGATGACTGAGTTACTAATACCACCCCTATTTATAGGGGACCCCTATTTATAGGGGATGGTTATGAAAATAATAAAATAATTAGGCTACCTAAGTAGATTAAAAAAAAAAACACATAAACCTAACTTTTGGCTTGGGTGAGGGGGGTTGAGAAAAAATAATAAAAAAATGGGATGGGGGCCAAGTTAGGCGGAGGGGGGGGGCGCGTTAGGCGGGGAAAAAAAAAAAAAAATGGCGGGGCGCCGGTCCGGTTGCGGACCGGATCCCGCCCTGGAGTCCCGAGACGGTCGCCCATGTTGGTCGACCCGACAGTGCCTGGGCAGGTACGGTTCGCCGTGCCGCCCCGGTCGGGCGGCACGGGCGAACCATGGTCTATATACGTCCAATCTTGGAGATGAAATCCCCGATCGGTATATGTGTGAGAGGTTTTTTTATAAAAAAAAACCTCTACACCCTCACCCCGCCCTATTTTTATTGGCAAAATTTATTTATTTTTTTCACAAAACTCAGTTCAGTACATGTACTGAAAAGATCCTCAATCCCAACCTCGACATGCACGAGATCCTCCCTGCCCGTCCTTCCTAGTTTTAGAGAGTGAGAGTTTGGGGAGAGTGGAAAGTGCAGTGCAGAACAATGAAAGGAGAATGGTGTGTTACCCCCATGAATTGGTTACATGGGGTGAACAAATCCTCCAATATTGGGAATGCTTGTGCCAAAACAGAAAGAATATTGTGCACAACAGAAACTGATCACTGCCCAATGATTTTGTGAAAGCATTTGCCAGGTGGTTGGTGGAGGAGATATGTAATGTGCAGAGCATGACATGCAGATTGTTTCCCTGTTCACGTATAAAATTAATGACCGTGTTTAATACGCTCAGGGAAGACAAGGTTGGTTGCAATGTGTATGGCGACCTGATTATCACAAAACATGGTAGCTATTCTTGGGTACACACATGAAGATCTTGTAAAAGTGAATGTAACTGTTGATTTTCTGTTTTGAAATCAAACATTTTTTCTTGTTTGGTTTTGTGTGTGTGTAAAGTTTTGTCCCATATTAGATATCTAAGAAAGTTAGAAGGCTTTGAATTTGAGGTACTTTCTTACATGCTTAGATGTGTTAAGAGAACTTACACGTATGCACGGATCGAGCTTAAACTAGGTGGTTCTGGGGGTATTGAGCTAGAAACCAGTTAAGCGGCACGACGCAAACGATTATCGCACGTAGTGGGGGGGGGGGGGGAATCCCCAGCCTAGGGGCCTCACCCTAGTGGGCCTGGTTTGGTTTGTCTCCTCGTGTTCTGAAGTTTGAAAGAGAAAATCGAAACGTCGTTTTCGTTTTTTTTTCTTCTTCTCTACCCTGTGAAAAAAAAAACGCTTTGTCGTCCTACTGTGTTGTTTCTTCGACTCGCGTTGTTTGCTGCTCTACTACATGTCCTGTGGCTTTTCTGAGACGATCTGAGATTGAGTCCGTGGGAGACATCTGTGTTGGAGTGCACCTATAGACGCCGCGAGTGGTTGTCGGATCTTGGGAGAATCTTGCCAGCGAGTCTCTGCACCGTACGTAGGGAGGCAATATATTCTCTAAAGACAGTCGGCACGCCGACGCTTCAACCAGATAAAGTTCTTCTGATCTCTGTGAACGCATCATCTGTCTATTTCATACATCCATATTACAGTTTTTCTTACAGTAACTACTACTGTATCTCTGAAGCAGTGTAATATTTTAGTGGGGTCTTAATGATGTACTCATATAAATTCAGTGGGGTCATTCACGGTGAAAATTTCTCTCCCCGATACAATTTTTTTTAACCAATGGAGTCACAGTACTCCAGTGAACATATGCCAAGTCCACCGCTGATACCATGTGCTTGCTTTTTGGTACGACAGGAAACCAACTGAGGATGAGCCCAGGAATGCAACATATAACCAGTGACAGATAGACCGTCAAGTCGTTGAACAAGATGCCCAATCAGCATCGGCATACACAGTTAATTTGAGATCATTATCGGAGCTGAAGAACAAGCCAGTGCTGGGGAGCTCTTGATACAGCAGACAACTCGTAATGCAGCATATATCGCTATGGATGGCATGATCGAGCTGCCATAAATTGACTAAGAAGATTGACAGCGAAATTGGTATCTATATCCTGGTCATTATAAGATAAATAAGCCGACCAAGTAAGCGACGATCAATATGGAGAAGGATCTGTCAAATTAAGGTGTACATATGCCAGTCGTATGCAGACGGTGCCCTGTTGCAATAGGTGTCTTTGCAAGTTTAATTAGATGCCCGCAGACCAGTGCCCTGAAGTATGTCTACTTTGGCTGGTTCAAGAAAATACCACGAGTAGAGCGGGCAATCTCTATGACGAGAAAGTATTTCGATCGACCCAGGTTTTTGAGATGAAATTTGGTGTCTAGCTGTTTCAGAATGGTTATCATAAAAGGACCATCTCTTGTGATTAAGATCATCATCAATATATATGAACAAGTACGACAGTGATATATATGGCAACCGCGACAGTCATATATATGTGATTAGCCTGCTTGACAGTGTGAAACCAGCTTTAGTTAATGTAAAAGTGAACTTCTCAAACCAGCTGTTTCGTGAGGGCCTATCTGAGGCCATAGACAGATTTGACAAGTCGACAAACTAATTGATCTCCCCCTGTCGTCGAACGCCCGATGGAAGAGTCAGAGAGACTTCTTCATATGGAGATCATCATAAAGAAAGGCATGCATTATTGACATTAAATTGATGAAGTGACGAATTCTTGACAGAAACCAGAGTAAGTAGACAACGAATAGTAACCAATTAACTGGAGAAAAAGTTTTAATGTAGTCCGTGCGCGCCTTCAGTCTGGTTGTACCCTTTAGGTACGAGGCGCGGTTTGTACCGAGCAACAGAGCCATTGGAGTTGTATTTTATCTTGTACACCCATTTGCAATTCACAGGTCGTTTTCGTACGAGGAGCTAATTCAGCGATCATCCATGTGTCGTTAAGTTTGAGTGCCTGCAGTTCGTTGGTCATCGCTGCTCGCCAATGAGATCGAGGAAAGGTTTCGACCTCTACACGGTTGTGCATTGCTGGTGATCAGTGAAGAAAGGAAAGCAGTACTGTGTGGTGGTAAATAAACACAAGACTGTCAAGTGTACATGAAGAAACGGGATAGTACTGTACCGTGGATCTCAGAAATGAGGAACAGGTAGAGGCCGCGTGAACCAGGTAACATAATCTTGTAAGCGTGCAGGACGTCAGATTTTCCTACAAGGACGGGAGGATATGGAACAATTGGCGGAGGGGTAATAGATGGTGGTGGCCTTGGATGGTACGTACCAAAGGAGATGGAAGATCAGGAATAGGAATAATAGGCTTAGGCGATGGGGGATGTAGGTGGGACATGATCAGCCAAGGCCAGGAAACACGTTAATCTTAAGTAGGCGGTACGGCTTTTTTGATTTGGAGAGGATATAGCCAAGATGTAGGCAATGGCGAGCTCTGGGATTGAACTTGCATTGTCTGTGTCAAGAGTGAGAGAGAGGTACGTAGATGCATAACACTGACACCCAAATTAAAAACACAAAGATGATCGTATCATGGTGGGTACTAAAAAGAACTTGATAAGGGGTAAAGACCATGTAAAACATTTGGTGGGTAGCCTGACGATGAGATGCAGTACTACTAGAGAGTTCTACACCTTGCTCGACTAATCTACACACTTGTACAAAGCCAAAGGTGGCTGCTGTGACAGCTAATATTCATACTATCAGTTTAGCCTATTTATATGCTAGGATGCCATTGTTATATAGTATGTTTTCATCAAGATCTTTTATGTATATTTGTTTTCATCAAGTATAGCATTAAAAGTTTACTTGAGCAATGTATCATGGAAATTGGTTTTGCCACACAAATAGGTACTAAATCTATATATTGATTGTTGATTGGAATAAGCTAATTAGTGTGCAACAGAAAGGAGGATATTTTCGACATGTGATAGTACTGAAACGATTTTCCTTGTATGATCAGCTGATTATTTATCTTTAAGGGAAGGCAATAATAATTTAAAGAGAAATGTTAGTAACACGTACTAATATGCGCTGAATTGGACACTTTCACCATTTGCCACCGGCTGCTAGCTAGCTAGTCAATATTAATGCCACATGATTATCCAATTCCGCCACCATAATTCGTTGATCATCGTTGTTATTGTTGTCATTGACGTCTCAGTGGCGCCTATGGTCCACACCTCTCACCACTGTATTATACGCCATATCCACCTTATATATGATATGACGTAGTACGATTATTGGATTGGCTGCCCGCTAAGACATGTTACTAGCTAGCATTTTTCTAACTTAAAATGAAGTAGCACGGCAAAGGAGATATAGATCCTTCATCAATCAAGCAAGGGATAATCACAAAGAATAATACTGGCGGACTGTTTTGAACAGGTCGATCGATCGCCGGGGTACGGGAGATTGATGGACCTCATTTTATGTTAATCCATTAATTAATTTTATTTCACACCGACGATGATATATGCCACCAACCGCTGCGGCCGGCCGCCAATTGTTGTCGATTCCACCACGTTCTAGCCGCTGCCATCACCGACCGGATAGCATATGACATAGACCCATGTTTCCATTAGAGTCAATATATATATATATATAGTACATTAATTCTTATATCCTTAATTTGTAAATAATGATCATCTTCATATATATCCTTAACGTTAGCCTGGACATGTATGGGGACTGGGTCCGGCCGGTTAAGTGGGTGGAATGGCTGTTCTCCATTGGGCATAACCATATATAGATACATATAATTGTAGGGCAGCCCGATCCATTTCCCAGACATCCGAGCAAGAGGCAATCATATCCGTCTCTGCGGATCTCCTGCGATGGTAAGGTCTTAATCGTAGGTCCGTCTATGGCGACCTCTCGCCCCTCCATGGGGGCTCCGGCACTCGTCCCACCCGCACCACGACCGTTGCACGCCACCTTTTCGCACAAACGCTTCTAGTGAATGAGGGGGGTTACTGTGGAACTGGCATGGGCAGTCGATCCCCTTTTGAATCCAGACAATAATGCATAGACTTTTGTCCATCTTCTGCAGCTTGTGAGTGTCCATCTCCTACAGCAACAACACAAGGGCGCGGCTAGCTAGAGGTATAGATGTTATGTTCATAGAATTGTCAGTAAACAGAACTAGCTTACTATATATGTAGCTAGGTACAGAGCATTTCCGTATCAACTTCACCATCCTGCTGGAGGTAGTTACATACGAAATAAATAAGATTTACTCGTACATGTCACTAATACGACTGGGCCCAGACGGAGCTTTTCTCTGTTGCCATCTCGTCGTAACAAGCAACTGGCTTAGCTTTCTTGAGAGTCCAAGACTACTCTGCACTCGCAGGCACATACCACATGCATATCATTGACCTGGTAGCATGTAACTCCACTGAGAGCTTGGGTTCGACGATCAGGGTCACATGGATGTCGAGATCCAGAGCGTTGACCTGGAATGGAATCCGACCCTACTCCCCCGGCCGGCCCACTGGAACACTCCAGGTGCGACCAGCAAAGACTGCCCGAATGTCGATCGCAATGTAATGTAGGTCGGCGCAGGGACTCGACTACGACGTCGGTGCAACTCCCCACCTGTATCTGGAATATTCTCCAAAGGAAGTGACGCGAGAGGCAGTGGAGGTTACTTGTGTGAGGGTTCATGGTGAGGCCTAACCTCACTGTGCCACTCTGTCCTCCCTGCAGGTTAGGCTCTGACCTTTAGCATTCGTTCATGACACATGTTGGAGCAGCAGTTTGGCCCCTCCCTAGATCCCTCCCTCGGTTACGTTCTGCCCCAGCTAGCCTCCAATCTCCATTACAATTTTGATTCAACACCTTCAATTATGGAGTCCAGATGCAAAGACCCGTTTCCCCACCCAGCAATCAATCACCGAAGCTCTCTGCGTGTGTGTATGTATACATATCTGATCATCTAAGCGAGTTGTGCAGACAGGGTCCCCCGTGGTGCACATGAGTGATTTACATATATATTAAGCCTTCAAAAATCCAATTCTAAGTTGTATGCCACCGAAGGGACACCTGGCATGCCATCCACAGGATCAGAACTGGCCCATGATAGGTGATCCATGGGTAAAGAACATGAGGAGGTGAAACAAAAGGAGGCGACGGTGTAAAAAGGTTGTGGGGCAGCAAGAGCACTCAAGCCAAGCTGTGGCCCTCAGGCTTACAGTCCTGTCAGGGGCCTAGCTAGCTATGACCACATCCATTGACTAACAAAGGTGATGGTGTATAGATTCGCCTGGACACATATCATGGTAATAGATTCCACTATTGTTTCTTCTCTCTTCTCCATCTCCAGACTCCAGTAGTAGTATATGCCGCGCGCCCAACTTTGCTGTGGGTTTAATTGATCTTTTTCCTCTGGAAAGCAAATCGATCCAGAAGTTGGGCCTTATCTTTTCAGTCTGACTGGAATCCTTTTCTATTTTCCATGGATGGCCAGCAACATCATTCCTTTTATTGGTTCGTGGAGCTCACCACTTGGTGGGGGGAGAGGGGGAGTCAGAAAATCCCCTCTATAAAAGGCCAACCAGGGAACGGTATCCTGCGTCGAAACACACTGGTAGGTGGGGGTTTTGATCTGAGTACGGGCTCCTTTAGCTAGGTGCTCTCAGGATCTTTTCAAACCACACCCTTGCACTGCTTGTGTCGCACCAATAGTGTCACCATGGTAATTTACCCTGAAACTTCTTTCACCTCCCTCTCAAGCTTAAGCACCCCACACTTCTCCTCCATGTTCCTAACAGGATGTTATCATGTGTGTGTATGTGTAACTCTTCACCAGGAAGGGAAGACGAGCTGGACAGTAGCTGATGCGGTGGATTACAAGGGATTCCCAGCCGACAGGACCAACACTGGGGGCTGGGTTTCAGCAGCTCTCGTACTAGGTTCGTCCCTTGCCTTATTACTGGTTGCCCCATATTTCGTTGTCTACGTGTTCCATCGGAGCACTTGGATTATGAGATCAATAGAAAGATAAAAAGAAAAGAGGTGTTCCGTACCATTGAATTATTTCCCGGGTGTAAAAGATATCATTTTTGGAGGAAGTGACAAGCCATAATTGTTCTTTTATTTCTTATTATCAGTCTAATAGTGGATCGTGTTTCAGGTATCCATATGATTGTATTTCGATTTATTCGTGTTCCTTCACTCACATAGAAGGAAATTCTTCTGGGTAGTACGACGATTGGTGTCCTCAATCGTGAGTCAATTAAGTGTGCCCTTTTTTTATTATTATTATTTTGCACTTTGCCGTGACACCACAAAAGACAATATAGTATTGGTTAGCTTTTCCTATAAGTTTTTCTCTCCTATATATATAAAAGTAGCAGAAATGGGATTAGCTAGCTAGCTTTCCATTGCGGGGAAAAGAGCAAGTACCGCAGTGCTCCCACGTTATGCAGCTCATGCCCTTGGCCTTGGGACCAGAAAATACCAGTCACAAACAAGTTTTCTCTTCTTCCTCACCAAGCAATCAGCTGTAACACTATTCTTCTGTAGCTGATTGGTGTTCCAATTGTAGGACACGACACCGAATATCTATGTAGCAGATTTCTCAAACGATTGCTTTCTCTCTCCTCTTGCTCCCACCAAGGCATGCAGCGCATGCAATCGAGTAGCTAGCACCGTTCTTCTTGGAAGGGGAGGACCCAACTCAGGCAGTCACCAATCACACGAGGTGGTGGGAGGGGAAAATTTTAAAAAAATCCTATTCAAATCTGAAAAAGTTACAGAAAAAGGGCTTTTATAAAATTCCCCCCCACCCCACCCCCTCATGTGATTGGTGACTGACTGAGTTAGTTCTCCCCTTTACTCTGTTGTTGATTATACAGGACGCCGGTCTCTATATATATAGCAGATTCTCTCTCTCTCTTCTCTCTCTCTCTCTCTCTCACTCGTTCATGTTTTCTGCTTCATGGATTCATGAGGCGCCGCAGAAATTTATATATGACGCTGGGTTATGGGGTTTTCTACGTGCAGGGATCGAGATCTGCGAGAGGCTGTCCACGATGGGCATCGCGGTGAACCTGGTGACGTACCTGTGCGGCACGATGCACCTGCCCAGCGCGGAGTCAGCCAACATCGTCACGGACTTCATGGGCACCTCCTTCCTCCTCTGCCTCCTCGGCGGCTTCCTCGCTGATTCTTTCCTCGGCAGGTTCAGGACCATCGCCATCTTCTCCTCCATCCAAATTCTGGTAATTAAAATCGCTGGATACATCTTCTCTCTCTCTCTCTCTCTCTCTCTCTCTCTCTCTCTCTCTCTCTCTCTCTCTCTCTCTCTCTCTTCTCTCTCTCTCTCTCTCTCCTGGAAGGCCAGGAGAATGGATCGTGATGTCGACATATGATATGCACCAGGGAACAGGGATACTGTCCGTGTCCACGAGACTGCCGGCGCTTCGCCCGCCGCCCTGCGCAGGCGGCGTCTGCCAGAGAGCCACCGGGCTGCAGATGGGCATCCTCTACCTTTCTCTGTACATAATCGCGCTGGGGACCGGAGGCCTCAAGTCGAGCGTCTCCGGCTTCGGCACCGATCAGTTCGACGACAAGGACGAGAAGGAGAAGGCCCAGATGGCCTATTTCTTCAACCGGTTCTTCTTCTTCATCAGCACTGGCACCCTCCTCGCCGTCACCGTGCTGGTCTACGTCCAGGACGAGGTCAGCCGCAGCTGGGCCTACGGCATCTGCTCTATCTCCATGTTCGTGGCCATCCTGGTGTTCCTCTCCGGGACTCGGCGGTACAGATATAAGAAGAGCTCGGGAAGTCCCATCGTCCAAATCCTGCAGGTCCTGGTGGCGGCCATGAAGAAGCGGAAGCTCCCATTCCCGTCCAACGTTAACGCCCTCTACGAAAACCGTAGCAACCCCTCCAGGATTCACCACACTAATCAGTTCTGGTGACTAAGATATATAAATCGACCTATCTCTGAAGTCTGCTGGTCTAGTCATGATTACCGTTCTAAGATTGATCTCTTTTATTATGGTCACAGTTGTCTCGACAAGCAGCCATCATGGATCAGGGGACTACATCCAGGGCTCGGCAACCCCCAAACCATGGCAGCTGTGCTCGGTGACCCAGGTGGAGGAGGTGAAGATGATGGCGAGGTTACTGCCTGTGTGGGCGACCACGATTATATTCTGGACGACCTATGCCCAGATGATCACCTTCTCCGTCGAGCAGGCGTCGACCATGGAGAGGTGGATTGGAGGGTTCCTGATTCCGGCGGGGTCTCTTACCGTGTTCTTCGTGGGAGCCATACTTATCACGCTCGCCTTCTACGACCGGGTCATCATGCCTTTCTGGAAGAAATGGAAGGGCAAAGATGGTAATTAACCTTTTTGCAGCAGTTGGCAGGACATGATTTGCTTAGGCTTGGTTTTTGAGAAAATTTTAAAGATTATCTAAATTACTTTATTCCATTTGAAATAAATCAACAGAAAATATTTTTGAAAATGAAGCCAAACAAAACCAAATCTAAGTAATTCGAATTGGTTGTTTGTCTAAGCTGAAATAATGGACTCTCCGTTAGCCTATTAGACTATTAGTCTCGTGAATGGACTCCATCACATGCTAACATATTAAACCATATAATAATGACGAATATATGTTTTTTCTTAGTTCCAATAAGCCACATTATCTAAACTAATTGCTAATCATAAAAATAAATTATAAATTTGTATATATGTATGAATTGCGCACAGAATCTATTTGAAATTAAGATGACTAGTTTAGCCTTCATTATATATATATATATATATATATATATATATATGTGTGTGTGTGTGTGTGTCTGTGTCTGTGTGTGTGTATCTGTGTGTGTGTAGGATAATAATAAAAAAATATTATTATATGCCTATGTATGTAGTCCGATTTGTATTACTTTGGTTTGCAAAGGCCATAAACTATATATGCTAAATCAAAATATTTTATTTAATTTGATTTGAATTAACTTTTGAATTGAAGTGAACCAAATCTATGTTTTTTAATAAATAGCTCAAAGTACAAGCCAACACCCCTGTCTCGACTTGAACCCCTGACCCGCCATGAGAATGCGACCATTAATTTCATGGCTGTGTAGTTCTAGTTAATGTCATAAAGCAATTTTGGAATACTAACAATGTTCCCCTCCTACTTCCGTGAAGATGCAATAGGTCCCGCTTTGTATTATTTTCCAGAGAAATATTTAGTGCACACTTTGGTGTCCACTAAGTTGGGCACACCCATTAGGGGTGTGCCATTTGGCCTTGGGGGATTATAATATCCCCCCATCCCACTTTTCCCAACCCCAAGGCCAAATGGCATACCCCTAGTGGGTGTGCATTTCTCTATTTTCCAGTAGGTGTTCACATATTACTGTGCTTATCTAGTTAGTCAATACATTTTTGAATGGAGTGGAGATCCTCTCCACCCGCGGGTGGAGGGGACTCCATCAGTACAAGGGCGCCGGCGGGTGCTTTTTGGGTTGACCCTTGTGTGTTTTTTTTTTGTTTTTTGTTTACCCAGGGACTTAACCCAAAAAATCCCGGCCGGCGCCTTGTACTGCTGGAGTCCCCTCCACCCGCGGGTGGAGAGGATCTCCACTCTTTTGAATGTAAACATAACATTATTTAAAGTTTTTGACAAAATGTTGATATGTAAACATTATGTGGACCCCTATTATCTACCTACTAAGGCCCGCTTTGGTAACCGGTACCCCAGGGTACCCCCCCTGCCCCGCTTTCGGGCGCGGGGAGGCTCTGCCCCGGTGTACCCCGGGGTACCCCGCTTACCCCGGGGTACCCCCCACCCCACCTGTTGAGGTGGGGTGGAGGGGGTTAAAATTTAAAAAAAAAAAAATCTGAAAAAAATATCATAAAATTTAAATATTTTGTTATTATATATTTCATATTTTATTTATTTTTTTAATTTTTTACATGAAAATAAATGAAGTCAAAATTATTAGTTGACTAAAAAAGAGGTAACATAACTCCATTTCTCAAAGTAAAATCACTCTTACCCTGGGTACCCCCCACCCTGGGTAAAGTGCTCTACCCTTCAACCAAAGCGGGTAATCTTAATTAGGTTTGACAATATTACACTAGCGACACTTGAAGATTGGAGATCACTAATGAGAGTCTAATCTTCGATCGCATTGAGAGAATCAGACTCCAATTTGTCCAACTAGTTTTGAATATTTCTCGTCTTCATTAATTTCAGGCTTCAGCAACCTGCAAAGGATAGGGCTGGGGCTCGTCTTATCCACGGTCGGCATGGCGGCGGCGGCGCTGGCGGAGGTGAAGCGGCTGTCGGTGGCGAGGAGCGTGGGCAGCGACACCGCCACCCTCCCCATCAGCGTGTTCAATCTGATCCCGCAGTTCTTCCTGGTGGGCGCCGGCGAGGCGTTCATCTACACGGGCCAGCTCGACTTCTTCATCACCAGGTCCCCCAAGGGGATGAAGACCATGAGCACGGGGCTCTTCCTGTCGACGCTGTCCCTGGGCTTCTTCGTCAGCAGCTTCCTGGTGTCGGTGGTGAAGAACGTCACGGGCGGCAGCAGCGGCGGGTGGCTGGCCGACAACATCAACGACAGCAGGCTGGACCGCTTCTACTGGATGCTGACGGTGCTGTGCGTGATCAACCTCGCGGCTTTCCTGGTTTGCAGCTTCGGCTCGCGCAGCCCGCCGACGGGGCAGGAGGAGGACAGCGAGGTGCAAATGGAGAAAGTGTGATATATCACCGTCGTAGCAAGATACATGATATAGATCGGAACTGCATGCAGCTAATTAGACGAATCCGAATGTTGGCTGCGCGCAGCAAATTAAGGGCCCGCGGGGATTATGCAACTATACTTACGTAGGAAGCGGAAGTGTGAGCGAACCAAGTGCGTGTGGATTTGATAATTTCGCTTGTCTTCAATTTGTTCACTTGTGCAAGAGGCTGTGCTTGGAATTGAAGTGAAGGCTTGAAAGAACAAATATAATGCCCCGTTCAGGGTGGTGGTCTTTACTCTTTAGTACTTGTTCATCGTCTAACGTCCTTTCCTCTCATCATATATGCACGTACGTTGAGCGGCGTATATGCATTTTAATAAAGAAGGGAGTTCATAACTTCATGGAGCGCAAAACATTGAGGGTACATCACACTGGAGTCTGGATGGTTTCTGGTATGCAAACCGGCGGGCTTCTTCGTCAGCGCAGTCATGTCCGACTAAACTGCTTGCATGCGTTCGTGGTAGATAGGCAACACTTGCAGGAAATGAGAGGGATAATACCAAAGCAAAAGTGTGCGCGCGCAATTAGCATGTTGATTAATTAAGTAGAAGCCAACAAACCAAAAGGCTGGGTAGTGTTCCTTTGACCCCTCCGTCTGCCAAAACTTCGGCATTAATTCACAACGGCCGGCACAGCCAGGAGTTCAGATTAGAGGGGAAGAAGGCCTTCACTTAAAAAAAAAAAAAGGAAATTTGAAGAAGCTCCCGGCGAGGATCGAACTCGCGACCTTTCGCTTACGAAGCGAACGCACTACCACTATGCTACGGAAGCAGACGGTGAATTAGTAAGTCGTATTTTTAGAAAGCGAAATATCATCTTCAATCCATGTCCAACATATAGTAAAAACACGAACATCTTGATGGAGGAATAAAAAATATGGGAGAAGAAGCAAAAGTCTATAAAAATATCTATGTGGTAGATCTAATTAAGCATATCAGTAGAACATGTAAAAACATAATTAAAGACCTAACTAGGAGCTGGCAGAAGATTTAAGACCGTAGAATTGCCTTAGGTTTGAGAAATTGGAGAGTATATATGGCAAAGGATAAGAACCAGCGAATAGAGGAAAAGTGGCCAAAAAGATAACCCTTCAATGCAGGTAGGGATAACCCAACCAACAACAAGTACTCAGCGATATGATTTTAACTTCGTATATATATATACTAGATCTCTATTCGTGCGTTGCACGGTTTTTTTTCTTCTAAATATATATTTAATTATAATAAATTTATAATTATAAATTAGATTTGATAAGATTGTTATTAATAATAATAGAGGAGTATTATATAGAAGAAAAGAAAACCTAATTTTCATGCGGAACACTAAATAGATCAAATATGAGAGTGCATATATATAATGGAGGCGAGTACTTATAATTTTAGAGGGGGGGGACGGATTGGATAAAAAATACTATTTTTTGTCAAGGGCGGGCCAAATGGAGAAAGGGAGAGGATTTGAATTTTAAATTCCGCTGAATTTGCTTTGCGGTGGCAGCACATAAAGAGAGAAAGAAATACAAAATAGAGAGAAAGAAGAAGGGGGATAATTTTAGGCGGTATCACATATCTCAGTGTGGGCGGGAAAAGAAAAATTCTGGTACTGCCATGGTACTTCTAAGACTGAGGTTTATTATAATAACTAGTTCTAAGCTCGTGCCATGCACGGAAAATTTTTAAATTTAAATATTTTTATCTATTTATATATCTAAAAAATTATAATTTTTTAAAAAATTATTCTACAAATATTTTAGAACATTTATGTACATTTTTTAAAGATGAAAAAATTAAAAAAGAAACAACATATTTAAAGATATCATAAGATTCATAAGAAAAATATAAATAGTGTTAATAAATAATTCAATAAATTAAAAATCCATATGAAAAAGTGGCATATCTCATAAAAAGTAAGTCTATAAATAATTGAAGGTATAAACATAAGATAAATTGTCATTTTTTAACATATTCTTTTTTAACTTTAATCTTCTTCATCTTTTTTAACATATTCACCAGATAGATCTTCTCTACGTGAGTCTAAAGTACTTACTCATCTCAACGAAGTGATGCTACTTCTATAATATGATAGAAAAGATTTAAACATATATTTGTTTCAAAGTATCTAATTTTCTCCTCACAAAGATATGCGTAATTATTATATATAAACATTAGAAGAAACATTAACATATAATTGTAGTAAACATATATTATTATTATACATAATATTCAAGAAACATTAACATTTGTGCATCTTAACAATTGAAATAATCGGGCAATTTTTGGCGTGAGGATAGAGATTATAAATTTACTGTAGCTAGGCAGGTTCGGAACATGCACTGCAGCTAATTAGCTTCAGTAACATGCACTGCCATAACATGCATTATACAATAACATCTATATTTTACAGGCACAGTGAAATAGAAAAAATTTAATATTTATTAATAGTATTTTCATAATACTAATTAAATAAAGACATAAAATTTAAATAACTTTTTTTTACATTATTTTGCTAACTGTCTACTACCATGCCCGTGCTACGCATGGAAGTTTTAGATCTGAATAAATTTTATATATTATTAATAACTAATCTGCGCCCATGCATTGGAAGTTTTTCAGTTTGAAATATAGACATAGATGGGTATTTTCTGAGAAATCTTTCTATCATCCTCTTCAGTTACATGATATGATGATAAGATAAATTTGTTTAATAGACAATCTTTATATTTATGCAGATGACTGTTCTAATTTCGCAAGTCTCATCATAGGAAAGAATACTCCACAGATCTCGCCTGAGAGCATGACCTTTGCTGCAATGTTTTGGCACTATCTTCCCCAATTTGTTTTGCCATGTTTTGTCTGCCTTCCTCAATTTAGGCGGCAATGAATTGCCATGTTCGAGACTTATCTTGATTCTTGAATCAGAATGAACTCAATTGTGAAAGAATAATAGGTGCATTGGTTTGAAAGTTTTTTTTTTTACATTTGTGCTGCTATCTTTTGATAGTCTCATTTCCTACCCAAATTATTGCTTGCATCTTTTGCGAGTTGTAAAGATTTTTCTAACTGTGATTTTACCCAAATTATTGCTTGCATCTTTTGCGAGTTGTAAAGATTTTCTACCTGTGATTTCTTATCCAAATTATTGGTTGCATTATTGCGAGTTGTAAAGATTTTTCTAACTGTGATTTCTTACCCAAATTATTGTTTGCATCTTTTGCGAGTTGTAAAGATTTTCTACTTGTGATTTCTTACCCAAATTATTGGTTGCATCATTTGCGAGTTGTAAAGATTTTCTACCTGTGATTTTGTACACGTGGCAGCATCAAGACTGAGATATCTCAGTTTGGACGGGAAAAAAAAAATTCTGGTGCTGCCACGTGTATTTCTAAGACTGAATTTTATTATAATAGTATAATATAGTAGGGTCTCGACAAAGAAAAAAAAAAAAACGACCACACTGCGGCTGTTGGATGACGATTCAACAGCCGCAGTTAGAGCCTCTCTCTCTATATATAAGATTGATAGATAAATAGTTAGATAGATAGATAGAGAAATGCTAGATAGGGCGGGGGCAATTGTTAGGGTTAGGAAAAGAGAAAGAAAAAAACAAAAAATAACAACTATCTGCAGAATCTTCATGCGGCAAGAAAAGCGATGGATGCAACATTGCAACTGTGCATGGCATTGTGGGCATTTAGGCAAGGGCCGTGCGTACCGACAATGCCAATTTTTTGGTGAAATGGTATCTATCAGTCAACCAAAAAATTAAAATCGGTTGACCGTTTTTAGTCTCTTTATGAAGATGAAATAAAATTTAAAAAATCAATCGATTCGATCAATCAGAAGAAATCAAGAAAGAGTAGTTGACACAACCGTGTTAGTTAGGGCTCGTATAACCTCTGACATGGTTAGGGGCGTGCACGGTTCGGTTCGGTTCGATTTCCTCTATTTTTGGAGGAAACCGAACCGAATTTATTCGGCGAATCGAACCTCGGTTGGGTTCAAATCGAAATTCTATTTTTTGGCATTTTTGGTGTTTTTGGCATTTTTCTGCGTTAAATAAAAAAAGACAACTATCGTTTTTGGTGGTCGTGAGTTTCGAACTCGCGACCACCACGAGCGTGAAGGGCGCGCGACGCTGCCCTGCACTGCGCTACTATTTTTTATATATATTTTAATTATATATAATTATATATCTATATTTGGTTCATTTCGATTCCCACTTGAAACCGAACCGAATCACCTGACTCATGAAACCGAACCGAACGACGGTCGGTTCGGTTCGATTTTTCGGTTTGAACCATATTTTGCACAGCCCTAGACATGGTATAGTATAAATTACGTGACAGCACGGCAAATCTTGGTCTTAAGATGACAAATGATTTTATTTCTACCATTATACTGCCTATATTTATGCATCTACTTATTTCAGATATTTCAGTTTTAATATTTAATTGTAACCTTTAACTGAGTTATTTATGTTAAAAAATATGCCTTCAGTATGTCTGAGGTTTTTTATTTTCAACCTCTATCTTTTATTATATATATAAATATTATATATTAAATTATTATATTTGATGTTTTTTGTAAGTTCTTAATACTTTTGTATTTATTTGATCATTACTAGTGCAAATTTTTCTCAAATCAGTTGAAATATTTTTCCTATTTTATGGATAGTTCATAAAATTTTTTGAGATTATAAAAGAAAATAAATAAATATTCTTTAATTTGATATAAAGTATGTAAAAAATATCAATAAAATAGCCTAGAAACTAAAAATGAGAAACGAAAACAAACTTTTTACAGTCTGGAACCTCAATCCACTTTCTGGCAGTTGCATCCGCCGTTGTCTTGCCGCGTGAAGCTTCTGCAAATGGTTGCTATTTTGGTTTATTTTCTTCTCTTTTCCTAACCTTCGGATGAAGATCCAGAGGACTATGTATGTGAGGGTACGGCTAGACCGTAGCAATTTCCCGGTCGTATTTCTCCCTCTTTATATATATAATGAGTTTGGACATGAGAGCGGAGCTGAGGAGATCATATAGTCTGGATTGAGAATAGTGGACCGACTATGATGATCCGGGCTGAGAAGAAGGAAGGCCTAACTTATTAGAAGTGGATCACATCGAGCACAGTAAAGGGCCTGTTGGGCTCTCAACAAGAGAAGGCCGAGGCACCGTTTGGGACCATGGTGGGCTGGGGAGATTTTAGATTCCAATCATTGGAATCCTCCCCCTTCTCACTCTAGTCCTAAATAGAAAAAACGGGATTTAGATTTTTGAAAAGCAATTTTGAAGAGAGAGAAAAGAGATAGAGAGAAAGATGTAATGATGGTTCCTTGGATTTTGTACCCCGGTGGGACAGTTTTTGGCTTGCTTTTGAATTTCAAAAAGTAAAATCACATAACAACGGTCTCAAACAGTGCCTGAGTATCATATGATGATGGCGCGCGGCTCGTCTGGTCAAGGCCCATTTCAAGAAGGAGGTGCATTAGTTGGCAACCTGGTCAGAGGAGGTGGGCAGGCGAAAGAAAAGGTGCTCTCCTTGACCTAACGTGCCGTATGCTGGGCAAAGTGTGGTGAAGAATCCCAAGGGGGGGGGGGGAGCCCTCGTGGGATGAGGAGGTTGGGTGATAAGTGAAATGGAAGAGTGCCATAACATAAAGAAATAAAGAAGAGAAAGATTTATAATATTACACTTGTACATTGCACTTAAATGTAATCTGACTAGACAATAGTCTATGTGGCACCTCTCACATGAAGAGTGATAAAATGACAATCCAATGTTAGATACCACATAGGCTTGTGCCTAATTATATTACACTTTAAGTACAATATGAAAGTGTAATAATCCTTTCTTAATATAAAGAATACCTAACAAGATACAAAAAAGAGTACAACAAGAGTCCTAATCAAACAAGAAGAAAGGAGATGAGGAGAGAAGTCTCCAACAACTGCACAAGTTAACATGATGCATGTCAGGTTTTAGGGGTATCCTTGGCCTTTTAATGAATTAATTAATTGAGTTCACTCGGCAAGAGGATCCCTATTAAGTGTGTACTCAAAACATCGGGGTGATAAGGGTACGACATAGGCTTAAATGAATGACCCTAAATATGGGACACTAGATACAACCAATTTGACGGCCGCAAAGTGCATATAAGGCAACATGGATTTATAACAGAGGCCTTTGATAGCAAAACTCTAGTCAGCTCGCGAGTACTCAACAATTAAGAAAGTTAACGCTACCGAAGAAGAACCTAACTACATGTATGAAGGGTGTGTATGAATCTACGTGCACCGCAGTATATACAGATTTTAACCTATAGATCTAATAAAGAGCGAATAATGACTTCTATAGTGACGCGTCTGTCAATCCAGACGTGATAATATCGCAGCTAAAGAGAGTCGGATGCTAAATATATATATAGGGTGGGTATGAAACTCGGCACCATACGATGGTGAATTCTTAAACATGAGAGTATTCATAAAAGATTTCAAGGACACATGATAACATCAATAGGAATGGAATATAGAACTTTGGATCAATATATGGAAGTTTATAAAAAAATTATCTAATATATGGTTCCCAATCTCTAATTATATATCTGGAGTCTTTAATATAAATGGTGTAAGAAAAAGATAATATGGACAAAAATGGTGTTGCAAAAGCTTGAACTTCGGCTATTGGGTAGCTCGTCTTGAGTCACACCTACGGAGTTAGGTTCTCCATCATCATTAAAAGGAAAAAAAAAATAAAATAGAAAAAAAATAGAACTTTGGGCCGTACTAGTTGGCCCTCTCATGGGCCGCCGAATGATTGGTCTGAGCCTATTAAGCTTTAGTAGAGCTGGCAATGGATATCCACTTTTCTTTATTTTTATCCGTTTCTGTAATTTTGAATAGGATGTTGCTTAGCAGAAACAAAAAACGGATTTCAAATTCTTAACAGAAAAGGAAATGGAAACACTGATTTCTGCATCTGGTTTTTCACTTTCGTTTCTATGTACATATATAGATTGGAGGCGCTCACATGTTTTAGTTAATTTGTAGGGGTCATTATAATGTAGATGATGGAGAAAATGTTATGGATCAGATATTTTTTGGATTTGAGTTTAGTGTTTATTAGCTATTAATTATGTACTAGATTGGTAGATTATGACTATAATTTGTGGACTGCTAGATGTATATTTTCGGAACTAACCAGCTATGTAATTTGTGGATCGAGGGATTATCATAACTATCAAAATATTGTTGCAATGTGGATTGACAGATTTAGGTTTCAATCTTGTGATTTGAGTATATATATATATATATTAGAGCTATGAGTTATTATAACCATGAAAATGTTGATGCAATGAAAGTTTCCATTTTCATTTTCATGTTTCAATTACAAAACAAAAATTGATACAAAAATGGAAACACCTTCTGTTCTTGTTTTCGTTTCCTATAATATAAAGAAACGAAAACACATATTTCTGTTCCGTCCCCGTTCCACTAGTAGCACTAGGCCTTGGGGACCTTGTAAACTGAAGTTTCATGACCTAAGAAATATTTCTTAGAACAATTGGTAATTGGACCATTTCAACTTAGAAAATTCACAAAACCCTGATCATATAGATACAAA